>MU401751.1:0-40007 GCA_022579005.1 Poronia punctata
GCTTTATATAAAGTTTAATAAAACTAAAAGCAAAAAGTTTATTAGTAGTTTTTTTTTTTAAAAAAATATATTTAACTAGTATTTAAAACTAAAAAAAACTAATAAAAAGCACTTTATTAATTAGTTTTAATTTTACGTTAAAGCTAAAGCAAAAAAAAAGCAAAGTATTAGCCTTTTTTTTAAAAAAAAAACCTTTTAAGTAAATAAGTTAAAGTAAAATTAACTAACACACTTAAGCAACATATTTTAAGTCTTTATTTATAAAAAACTTAATAAAGCTTATAGTTAAAAAAAAAATACTAACTTAAGCTAATAAGCTTTAAAGCTGCTTTATATACTTAATAAGTATTAGCTTGCTTAAATTTAGCAGTTTTAAAGACTTTTATTTTTAAATACATACTAAGTACTAAATAAATACAATAATTAAAGTAATAGCTTTTTAATTATTTTTGTTAACTAAGCTAAAAAGTTAAATAGTAACTATAATAAAGCAAATAAAAAGCTTGTTATATTATAGTAGCTAGTAGTGCTAATCTAGTTTAGCATCTTAGCAATTAGCATCTTATTAGTAAATAAATTACTTAGTTAGCATAACTAAGTTTTTTTTTGCTAAAAAAATTATAAGTAAATATATAGCAAAAAATAAAGTTTTTTTAAGCTATAATAATTAGCAGTGCTTATAATTTAAAGTAATAAAGTGTTTAGCTATTTATTATAAACTAATAATAACCTTATTGCTAATATTAATAACCTAAAAAGTTTAATTAATAAATTAGCAACTATTAATTTTTAAGCTAGCTATTAGCGTTTAAAAAATAGTACTAGTAAGTTAGCTTTTATAATTAAAAAATTAAATAAGCTTTTTTAAACAAGTTAATAAAGCTTTAAGTTATTTATAAAGTAGTAAGGCTAGCAAAGTATTAATAAAAAAGTAAACATTTGCTTTAATATTATATAAAGCAGTAGTTTGTATTTTAAAGCTATTAATTTAAATTTAAACAAAACGTTTAAATTTAGTAGTTTTATTTTTGCTACCTAATTTAGCTATAGTAAACATATAAGCTATTATAAAAACTTAAAGCAGCTAAGCTAGTTTTCTAATTTATTAAACAAAGTAATCTTTAAAAAAGCTATTTTTTTAACTAAAACATTTTTTTTTACCTTTTTTATTAGTTTAGCAAAAAAAGCGTTAACTTAAAATTAAAAACAATTTTTAATTATATAGCCTTTTTTGCTATAGTTAAAGTAAATATTATTTTTTTAGTAAACCTTTTTTTTAATTTTAAATAGCTGCTTACAAATAGTAAGCTTTAAAGTAAAAATAAAAAGTCTTTAGTTTAAAGTTATACTTTTATAAAGTTATGCTACTAGCTTAGCTTTAGCTTTTTGCTTTTAGTTTTTAACTTATTAATTAAGCATTTTTTTTTAAAAAAACTTATAAAAAGTTTTATAAAAAACGCTTAAGTTATAAACATAAAAACAAAAAACGTAGCTAATTAAAATTTCTATACTATAATATAGCTTTTTTTTTTAAAAAAAATATAGTTTATAAGCTTAAACTAATAACTTAATAAAATAGCTAATATAAACTTAAATATTTTAAGTAAAAAAATTATTAAAGTTTATAATAGCAAGCTTTTAAATAGCAGCTTTTACTTAGTTAACTAATTTATAAACGGTTTTAAAAACTTAAATTATTTTAGCAACATATATAAAGCCTACTTTATAATTATAAGCACTAAAACGTACTTTAACCTGCTGCTAAAGCTAGCTAAAAAAGCATATAAACACATATTCTAATTATTATTTTTTATTATAAAAAGTATATATATTAAAGTTAAGCTTTAAAGTAATTATTTAAACTTAATTATTAAAGTTATTAGTTTTTTTATTAAAAATTAAAAGTTTAAAACCTTTAGCTTAGGATTTTTTTTTAAAATAAAGATTTAGTACATTAATTAAAGTAGCAATAAGCTAAAAAGTAAAGTTAGCAGCTAAGCCTTAAGCAATAAAAGTACTTTTGCTAAAAGTATTGCTTAATAAGGTAGCATATTTTTTAAAGGTTACAATATAATTGCTAGCAAAAGTGCTTTTTATATTAACTTATATATTAATTTAGTTTAGCTTATTTTATATTTATTAAAATTTAGCTAAAAAAGCTTAAAAAGCTATAGCATTTAAGTTAGTTAAATTAAGTACTAAAGCTTATTCTTTAGTAAAAAAAATAAGCTAGTTAGCTATGCTAGTAATAAAAGCTATTAAAGCAGTAAGGTTATTTGCAGCCTTTATAGTATTAAACTATTAGTTAAGTTTTTTTTTTTTTTTTTTATTAAAGTTAAAATTATCCTCTTTTTTTTCTTTTTTTAACTTAAAGTTGTTAAAAACAAAAGTATTAGTTATAGCAAAAAAACTATCTTTTATAGTAACAAGTTAGGTTGCTTGCTATATACTATAACGTATAAAGTTTTAAGTTAATTAGTTATATATAAATATTAGTTATATATATAAGGTTTAGTTAAGTTAAGTTAATTTAAAGTTAATAATTTTATTTTTTAGCTGCTAAATTTAGCAAAAAGTATAAAATAAGTAGTAAATTAATTATATAAAAGCAATTAATTAATAAAACTTAAAATAGTATAACAATTAGTAAAGCATAATAGCTATATATTAACGCTATATAAAAGATTTTAAGTTAAAAAGAAAAAAAAAAACTAGCTACGCTAAAATTTATTCTTTTGCTACTTATATATAAATACCTAGCTAAAAATATAAGTGTACAACTAATTAAATTATTTTACTAAGTAAGTTTAGCTAAGCAAAGGCAGTATTTAGTACTACCTTAAACCTACCTTATAATAACGTACGTAGTTTATAGGTTATATAACTATTCCCTTAGTTACGTAACCTTAGACTAACAGGCATAGCTATTATAATAACTTTAAACTTTATTTATTAATTTGCTTTAAAGCCTATATTATGCTTATTAAAAATTTTTTTATTTATTTTAACTTAGTTAATAAGGCTTTAAGTATAATTAAAAATATTATATAGGTTAAAAGCGTAAACTATAAAACAAATTTCTTTATTACTATTTTTATTTTTTTTAACCAGTTAGTAAAGTATTTATTTTTTATACTATATATTATTAATTAATTTATAAATATAATAGCTTTACTTTTTTAAAAAATTAAATAGCTAACTTATAATTTTTATTATTTATTTAAACTATAAGTATAACTTTAAAAGCTAATAATACTAATATACTAACTTTTTTTTAATTATTACTTTTGCTATAATAGTTTATAAAAGCTAATTTATTACTTTAAATTAAGTTATACTTAATATTTTTTTAAAAAAAGTTTAGCTTTAGCTTTAATTATGTTATAGTATTTTATTATAAAATATTTAAAGGCATTATATTTAAAGCACTATTTAATTTTAATTATTTTAAGCGTACTAGTAGCACGTTAAAAGTAAATAAGTTAGCAAATTAAAATTTAAAAACATTATAGCTTATTAAGTAATATATTATAGCTATTTATTTGCTTAGTATATAAATAATAATATTTATATACGCTTTGTATTTTTATTAATATATATACTTATAATAATATAAAAGTACTTATATATATAGTACTTTTTATACTAATATATATTTAAATATTATAACGTTTATAAGCTGCTTTACTTTTTTTTTTTATAACTACTATTTTTAATACTAATCTTGCCTTTTTTATAAGTAATTCCCTTATATATTTTTATATTTAACTTAATATATGCATTTTAATTAACTTAAAAGTTTTTTTGCTAATTAAAATATATTTTTTAGCTACTATTAATATATTTTGCTTTTTTTAGGTTTTTTTAAAAACTTTAACTTTATAAAGTAAATTAATATAAATATTGTTTACTTATATTTATAATATAGTAGCAATGCTTTATAAATATAAATAGTTTTTAGTTTATATTAATAACCTTTATTTTTTTTTATAAAAATAATAATAATAATAACAATAATAATAATAATAACAAAAAAAAATCTAAAGCGCTTTATAAAGCTTTTATAAAGCTTAGCTATTTTTTATATAGCGCTGCCTGCTTTAATATTAACAACTTTAATTATTTTAAAAATAACTAGTAGCTTAAAAAAAAAGAAATAAAAAAATAAAAATAATAATAAAAACAAAAATATAAACTTTAAAAAAGTTTATAAAAAAGTTAATAATAATTACTTTAACTACTATTAAAATATAAATAATAACAATAATAATAATAAATATAATTTAATAGTGCTAAATATTTTTTTGCTATTTGTTTTGCTATTTTCTTTGCTATTACCTATATTCTTGCCTACATTTTTACTGTTTGCCTTACTTTTTTTTACTATCTTTGCCGCTATTACCCCTTTTTTTCTTTTAACTTTATTAACTACTTAGCTTTTTTTTACTGCTTTTTTAAATACTTTTTACTACTACGTTATTTTTAGTGCTTATTAAAACCTTTTTTATAATAATTGCTTTTAGTTAGCTTTTAAAAGCAACTTTTTAAAAAATTGCTATAATACTTAAAGCTATAAATACTAATATATTTATTGCTTTAATAATAACTACCTTTGCTGCCTTTTATAAGTTAAAACTTTATTAATAATATAAAAATATTTACTAATTATTATATAATAATAAAAAGTATATATAAAAAGCTTATTACTTTATTAAAGTTTTAAATAAACAAATTAATAATATATAATTTTAATATTTACTTTAAAATATTAAAATATAATAATACTAATATAAGTATACTTTAAAATATTTATTAAATATATGCTATTATTTAATAGCAAATTGCCTACTTTAGCTAATTACTTAGTATTTTACTTATTATTTTTGCTGCTTTTGCTTTATTTTAAAAGCAAAGTAACTACTTTAAAAAGCTTACTATAATAATAGCAAATATTTAAAGTGTTTTTAAAAGTTTTTTAAATAAAATTAATAATATTTTAAGCAGGTTTTAAATATTGTTTATTTATTATTTAATAAAAAATTTTTTTTTTTATTTAATTTATTAAAGTTTATAAAGCTAATATGCTTATAATTAAAAGTTTTTATTTATAATATATACTTTTTATATTTAGTAATATATTAACTTATTAACTTATAAGCTTTTAATAGCAAATAAAAAGCGCTATATATATAAAATTTAAATTAAAGTGCTTATACTTTAATTTACAACATACTTAAAATTAAAAGCAACTACTTTTTAACGCAGTATTAAAAGTAAAGTAGCAAGCTTTTTATTTTAAAAATAGCTTGCCTAGCACTACACGGGCATTTTATTAATACTTTAAAATAAACCTAATAGTAACCTCAACGTTATAGAATTAAATATTAATACTTAAAATCTAATTACCGGTCGGCAACGACTTACTAATCTTTAGTAGGCTGCGGAGAGGCTTCTCAGTTATGTAAGCGTCTAACCTAACCTGGTGCCTTATCTCTATAGTACCAGTGAAATATTTCCATTTCTCGTACATCGTACCCAAATGTCTTGGTTACATTATATTCAACTCCCTTGAAATATGTAACTCTGGGCATAGACGTACGTCCACATGTGCGGTTTTACGCCGATTAAGAGACTGACTGGGTGGCCCGAGGCTGATGCTAGAATTCTCTATCTACCTCCCATTCGCGGTTATTGGACAGCTTACCAACATACTACCGGCGATTGGTGCTGTGATACGGAGGCGCAGGCCCCATTTAACATACACTGTCCGGCATAAAAAAAAACAGCGTATAGCGGAAGCATGTGAGCAAGGAGTCTTAGCTAAAACAACGTCATACCAAAGGCAACTAAATTGATAAATGAGTAACAAACCCAACGCCGAGTTACACGCCACTAGCTTAGAGTGTTGATGTGGCACACTAGACTACTTTATCTCCTTTATGTGAGACATGAAACATCACTCCATCTTTCCGCACTTCCTCAAGCCGGGGCCCTACCCATTCTCCATGGCGGGAACTTTGAAGTAGAGCTGCGCGCCTTTTGAAATGCCCAGATCTGCTTCTTCGTCTGTTCAGCCCTTTCAACCCTCGCCAAGTCGACCCGAGCACGCTGCTCATTCCAGTGCTTTTCTGCCATCGTCATGTACCGTCTGTACTCCTCCGTCTTGCCTTGCATCTTCAGCCATAGCAGCTTAGACTGTATTTGGCTCTTGAGTACGACCATACGTAGCTGGTCTCCAATATCCCGCGTCTGCCGTACCAGTTCGAGTTGCACTTGACCCACACGCTGAAGCATCTTCTCGCTATCTAGAGCCTGTTGCAGCTGCGCGAAAAAGCGAAGTGGCGTGCCAAGGACGACGTCGCCCGCATCCCGTACGCCCTGCAGGAGTGTGCCCGAGACGGATGCTGTTTGGCCACACACTTGTTTGGATACACCATCTAAGGTGGGTATATACGTCTCCTCGACCCACCACGTCGTCTCATTGACCGTATCAACAACTCTCTGAGCAAACTCACGCACAAGTTGCTTACCGGCGTCCAGAGCCTCCGTAAAGCGATGGGTGCCGAAGTCTATCCGGAAGGACTCGTTAATGCGCGGTCTGCGCTTCGTCACAATTCTCACGTCCACTACACCATGTGCCTCTTTCAACGGCACCTGAATCAAGAGCCCTTCGTCACGGACCGATACTTTAGTAGAGATATCGACTGGACCGCGGCTCACGGCAATCAGCATAGCATTCTTAGCAATCAAGGGGGCCTTGATATTCTGCGGAATTTTGATGCTAATCTTGTCCCTGCCGGTCAGCTCCGCCGAGAATACGGATGTCGATGGTAAAACAATCCCAACGTCGTCTCGGCTTTTTTCTTTGCCAAACGGAATGAACATGTGCCCATTCGAGCTACTGGCGGCCTGTAGTGAATGGGGTGTCGGTGAGGCTGCTAGTGTTGGGGCTGATATGACGTTCGTCTTATGGCCCGTGGACGACGGAGGCACAAACAGAACCGAAGCGACTGGGACCGTCGATAGTGTCCCCGGAGTCGACGAGTCCTGCCAGGTTTTACCGACCAACGTAATCATGTAGATAACGAGAGAACAAAGGAATGCTAGGCTGAACCGCTTGCCAGGCAAATACCGGCCTACCATCCCGGCGAGACCACGAGCTCGCGATGGATTGGATGAACGTGGCTCGGGTTTCTTTGTCTCCGCCGCTAGCAATAAATCCCTCGTTGCATCATGCTCCACGATTGAAGGACGGCCGCCAGCAGCGAAATCCTCCTGCATCATCTTCGAAGCACGGTCTGGTAGACCATCAAGGTAGGATACTGACGTAAAAGGAGAGAAATTTGCGAATGTCAGACTTGTGGGGCTTTCCAAGCTCTGATTCACACGCTCCAGGGCCTCGGAAGTGCCGTCCCGGTCATCCTTAGTGTCCTCGATGTGCTCGAAGTAGGTAGCATCATCCTCGTGAGAAACGTTCCCGACGACGGTGGCATTCGACGTAGCAGTGTCATCTACGTCGATATCTTCATCCTCGGATGACTCAGAGTCAACATCCGTATTCGGGTCAGTGCCACCGAGGCTATGGATGTCATCAGGTTTCTGGTAGTCAAAGGAGCTCGTCGTCGACTCGGCCTGGCTTTCTCCATCCGTCCCAATTATATCATAACCTAGCTCAGCCAAGCTGAGGTCATCGTCTATTGTGTTTTCGCGTTGCATTATGTCAGGTGAACTTGAGGAAATCCAGTTGGTCAATTGTCGGTTGCCCAATGGTTTTGGGAAGAGGAAGAGTGAGCCTTCCAAGAGATCGTCCGCGGGAGAGGGTTCGGATGTCGATCCGCTATTAGTGAGGTGAGTAGGAGAGACAGATTCGACCGAAGATTGAGAGTCCGGGCGCCCCGAGTTTGGTAGCGGAACAGAGCTCGACGTATCGGGTGTTGTAGGCCGTTCCATAACGTGTTAGAAATGAGCCCCAGATGTATCACGGCATACCTCGAGTCTACCGCAAGACCGGTAAACAGACAAAGTATGACAAACAGTAGGTGACTGTCTTGAATACCAATGGGCTGTAAATGGCTAGGAAACCAGCCGGGATCTTTCACAATAGTCTTAAAATTAGCGCTGTGTATAGATAGGTAGGGTGGGCGATGCTTCGGCACTGGGCTATGGACGCAGAGCTTCCAGAGAAGGAAGATCCAGTGATGTATGCCTTTCAACTCCGGTCGGTGGACATGTGGGAGCGGAGATGGTTGATTAAGGTCCTTACAGCTTTATATGTCCGGTTGCCAAAGCGTGTCAGTTCGTATGCCTCGAATCTTTTTATGAGGAGGAAAAGGCGCGCAGTGTATTCTAACGGGGACTATCGGGTCGGCCGGTGGCGAAGATAATGCAGCAGAGCTCAACAACCGTGTCCTGTGCGAACCTTGTCGGACCTCCGTGTTCGTGTAGATACGTATCCGTGCGCAATCTATTTAACATCTCTTAGTAGCAGGAACGACATCTGGAGGAGGGGCACTGATAACGAAGAAGAGGGGAGCAACGGGAACACATACGTAACCTAGGTACCTTAGGACCTCCAGAGACTACGAAACTTAAAAGGCCGTGGGTGCAACCAAGGAGGCAGTCCAGAGAGGCCTTGATATGTTGAATCAATGCAGGTAGAGAGAAGGACCCTGCCCGTCTGATCTAGTTACCTACCCGCAGTCGTGAATCTATACGTACGCGTAAGTGGCAATGTACAACTCAAGTTCAAAGTTGCCTGCTAGGTAATGATGGAGTCGGCAGGTGTAATAGTGCCGCTTAGATGGAGACACAGACTACCGTGCAATGGGTGATGATGATGCCGCGATAAAGGATACAGCGGGGGATCGTAGCAAGAGAATATCGTGAATAAGAGAAGATTAGGTAGAAATATTGAATAAGATTACCTTACCTCAAGGAGAAACACGTCCAGCGAGCTTAGTAGTCGATGCTTTTGGTTCAGCGCGGGGCAAAGACAGGTGTACAACTTTCAAGTTGTTGAAGTCGTGGACCATGGATACCTATGCTCCGACGGCATAGATAAGCAGCATGAGGGGTAACAACAGGTAACAACAATACTGACTAAGTAGGTAAGTACCTAAGGTATAGGGATCAGCCTTGATAAGGCATCGACGGTAAGAAGACCATACCTAACCACGCACTGCGACCAGGCAGGCTGCCAACAGAGCTAGGAGTGACTGTTCTGTGAGGTGATTACCCCCCGTCCGAAGGTCATGTAAGACAGGTAGAGGCACGTAAGTAAGGTTAGGTAGGTACGTGTAGGTACTTGAGGTAGGCCGGTAGGAAGTAGGTCAAGATCTACCTGGTCAGATGCCCATCCGTAGACGCAGCGGCTTAATCTCAACCCAAGGCAACAGTTCTAAAGACTAGAATAGGCATCAAAGACGCCTATAACCAATCCGATTTATTACATACACTAAGAATATATATCATCGATATACAAAGACCGTCTGCATGTAACTTTACTAGGTAGGCTAACACTTCATGTAGGTACCTACCTAAACATGTAACTACGGTATGGACAGTGGGGAGCGGTGGCGGGGTTGTTTCACTCAAACCAGTCCGCGGGGTGTGGGTGTGGGGGCATTTTGCCATTTGATACCAAGCGTCTACTCGAATTGTACATAATAAGAACAACATTACCTCCAGGTCCTATCTAAGGTAGTTGAAATATGCTACCTACTTTAAACTTGCAAAGGCAAACGTGTTACTAGCAACTGCAGCCAATACCTTGGAAATACTGTAGAAATATACTTATGTACAATTTTCTCCTTTTTTGCAGGCCAACTCTTATATCATGGACCTATGTACATTTGAATATATGTGATCTAAAACCACATATACACGTGTGTCCTTCTATGTTGGCAATTATATATTAAAACGCTCTACAGCAAATGGCAGGCCTACAATCATCCTTTCCTCCACAATGGTCAGGTGTAAAGCTACCCAAAAACAGCGAATTGTTTCCGTTGACTCTAATAAGTGGTCAAGCAACATCCAATACAGAACCTTCATACCCGCGTACATCTAAACGTATGCATGTGATATATGCAGGTCGATGTTGTTAGAGGTACATTGATGTGGAATTTATGGTCTAGGCATGTACGTGTATGTATCTTTCTATCCATTTTGCGGACAAAACTACCTACATCTAGGAGTCGGGACCTTGAATTGCCAAAGCTGACCAAACCTGCAAGTCTGACCAAATGACCACGTCCAAGGTGACAAATTCACAACGTACCCATCCAGGACAACCTCTGTTGGAGAATGGATACGTATCTCTCTTCGGTGCTCCACGTTTGGAGCGTTTCGCTTCTCCTAACCACACATATACGTCTAAAATATGGTTGTATTTATTTCTGCAGTACGCATATCAAGACTAAGGCCGCGAGCAATACAAAAGCCCAAGAAAGTTCAAGAAGCCTAGTTATCTGTGTACAAGTACTAGGCAGATCAACGCCAACTGCGGCGGTTGAAAATAGTCTAGGTTTACGTACTATCTACTCCAAGACCAATATAGAACAAGTCATGTGGCCAACCGCGTTAGGCATCACGTGGTATAGCCCCCCTGTTGTAGCCAGGAGTTTACATTCCCTACTCCGCACAGCCGCATCTAGATAGACGTTTCGAAGGCTGACATTGGCGACTCACTTGAAAGATCTGATATGTGTGCGTACTAATTCAATGCCTTTTCTCGAGATCTATACACCTTGAATTTTACATTCTATTAAAAGAAGTTTTATGCCATGTTTCTCTGCTAGTTGCGGGACGCAAAGTCGTCCGGGCACACTGCAATACAGAACTAATTAAGTAGGTACGAGCTCGGGGGGTCCAAAGATCTTCATATTTACCACAACCGAATTACCTCCGGGATAATCCAGGGTTGTAACATACGCCGCATCCAGGGGGTTGCCCCCCTTGTACCGTAAAAGGATGAGGTTCCACACCAAAACGCCCACTCTATCTGCTGTGCCCGCCGTCCCAGCGTCCGCTACAATATGCCTCTGCTGGGTGCCCGAACTCAAAAGGGGTACGACAATGTCTTCGTCACAGCATTAGCACATAATACTCCCCGTATTCGTTGTCTAAACCGTATTGTATGGGTATCAATCAATGTATGCCTGCAAACCCCTGGCAGGCCCGAGCCAGTAAAACAAAGCGATGAGTAAAATCAGTCATTAGGTGGGTAGCCCTATCGGACCACCACGGTATATTCGCAGAGCGGGAGTGGCGCGGATTCGATGCGCCTCGGTGTCAGCGGCCGTTTTCTTACAGGACGCCGTTGCTCTCCAACACCCTCTTGAGGGCATCGGTGTCAAAGTCCTCATCTTCAGGTATCATGTCGATGATGCCCGTCATATTGGCAAATAGATCGCCCTGGTTCCGGTAGGCTAGTATAGTAGGAACAGCAGCGTTGTCGAACTCGATGTCCTCATAGTGTATTTTGACAAAGTGAATGTGAGGGTAGGCGGTGACGAGAGGTCGCAAGGTTGATTCCATCATGCCGGATACCTGACACTGGTTTGGTTGGCCAAGTTAGCCATGCGCACGGGGTTACCAGAAGAGCTGCCGGGGCCGATACTCACCTCATGGTCATACACAAAGACAACAACGACGGCCTCCCTGCCGACTTTCTCGATGGCGTCCAGGTACCCTAGGGCATCAACGGTGTCGAGCCGACCAAACATGCGAG
Source organism: Poronia punctata (assembly GCA_022579005.1). Lineage (NCBI taxonomy): Eukaryota > Fungi > Ascomycota > Sordariomycetes > Xylariales > Xylariaceae > Poronia > Poronia punctata. Next base: position 11,732 of record MU401751.1, read on the forward strand.
GGCTGGGGCTCGTTCTGCGACTCCGCACGCCTTTCTTCGCCTCTTCTTCAAGTTCCAGTCTCCTGGCTTCACGCCACTTTTGTAGAAATCTCTCTTCGTCGCTGTCCGCTTCATCCTCGCTACCAGAGGAACTGGAAGTGTTGGTGGTCTTAGGGTTGTTACTGAGGGAGAGGCTAGAGAAGCCAATTACTGAACGACGCGTAGCGCTGGCCTTGCCCCGCCATTTCTTCCCCTGACGGGCTTCCTCGTATGCTCTCGCGTCGGCAATGACACCTTTGACACCAGTGGCCCGACTGGCGCCGAAGCTGGCAGGCGGTAGCTTCACGCCGCCAGACAGAACTGCCGGGGCATGCATAGCGTCGGCTATTTGGGTGTCACGGTGCCGGTCCTCTTCGTCTTGCTCGCTGTCGTCGCTGTGGTTGTCTCTGTCTTCAGGGTGTATGCGTGGACTGGTGTCGGTGTTCTTATCTAGAAAACTCTGGAACTCTTCCTGAGCAGCAGTTGGGTTTCCGCGGTTGAGAGATGTCGAGGTCATACTGAGTGAGAGGTTTAATGGAAGGGGGCAAAAGGAATAGAGGAAAGCCGCGTCTCTTTGTATGGGTTAGCAAGGATTGAAAAGGAATGGGCAGGCAATGCTAAGGAAATACTAGGTTAAGTAGATAGACTAGGGGCTGTCATGTGCCGTCAAAGCCTGCGTGCCTGTCTGTTGTTGTCTTTGTTTAGGATTGAGCTTGCCTGTTCCTCCTTGTTGTTAGGCGGCCGCAATGGTTGGTTGGGTTCCCTTGGCACAGTAGGAACGGATGCACATAAATTCTGCATGGGTTCTGGAACATTTCTTAATCAGGCCTGGTCATTTTGATAGAAGCAACCTCCCGGAGTCGCTTGACAGGGATTAGTTAGGGTAATTACGAGTAGGTATGTGCTGCAAACCCAAGGTGCCAAGAAAACCGACACAAGTGGGGATAAGCTGAGACACCCTAGGAAGTAGTGGAGGATGGGCTCAACTTCGTGTCAAGGCTGGCGTTTCAGGATTGGTTGTGAGCAAGGGCATCGCCTTGGATCCTTAATAATACTGGACAAGGAACCTTGTCAACCGAATCAAATGCACGTGTAGAATGCCTACTAAAAGTAGATTACCGGTATCTAGATGATTTGTTAATTGAGTAGGTCAACTATAGGCCGGTACTGGCTTGACTTAATAAGGTTACGTAGGTTAGGTTAGTAGATCTTTTTTCTGGTGTTTTTTTTCTGTGATGGCAATGAGTGTGCCGTCATACCAGTAGCATTATCATAACGTTTTCAGCCTGGTCCTACTCACAGTAGGGTCTCTCAAAACCCGTCATACAGACAATTAGTAATGCTTCATCCTACGTTTTACCTACCCAGAGGCACCTCTCACTTGAGTGCCAAACTAGGCCTTGGACGTGTAAATCTTTTACTAGGTGCCAAGGGGCACCTCCTACTCCAAAGTGGAGGCAATAATAAGAATAAGGTAGGTCAGGTAGGTAGGTATGTATATAGCTGCATTCGAAAAATTATTATGTAACTAAGTAGGTACTGCTACAAGAGAATATAGGAGCTTATAACTGTTATAAAATCTATAAGCGTTGTAAATATATTAGTACTAGTAAAATTTATAATAGCTATAGATTTTATAATGCTTATAAAATTAACAACGCTTGTTACTATAATAAGTTTGTAAATTTAACGCTTAAAGTTGCTATAGCTTTGCTATATTATAAAGTATACTTATTATAAAAAGCTACTAGCTTATTTTACTTTTAACTAGGCAATATTTAAAACAAAATATAAATTAATTACTAATTAATATTAAATATTAAATATTATTTTTATATATTTGCTACTTTAAACTTTTAAAATAATATAATTTATAAAATATATAAAAGATTTTATATATAACTTAATTTACTATATTATTTTATACTACTTTTGTTTTTTTTTTAGCTTAAGCTTTAAAAAACTGTTTATTTTATTTAAAGGTTTTAATTTAGTTATACTAAGTTATTATAATTAATATTAAAAGCTTATTTTAATAAGTTAATATAGTAATATTACGTTATAAATAAAAGTTTTATAGTTAATAAAGTAATATATAGTTTATATATAATTTTAAAAATAGCTATGCTACTTTTTTAGTTTTTATTTAATTTAAGCTTACTTACTTACTTTACTATTATAAAACTAATTAATATTAGTTAGTAGTAGTATATAAATTATATTATAAACTATATTATTAGTAGTAATAAATATATTATTAAAAGTTATAAAAGTTTTAATTAACTAGTATAACTTTAACGCTATTAATAGCAACTATATAAAGCTTTTTAAAACTAATTATAAAAATGCTAATAATAATTGCTTTATTTATTTATTAAAAAAAAATTTAGTTTAAAAAGTTTATTATATTAACTAGTGCTGCTTATTAAGCTAAAAATAATAAAAATATAATTATTATTATAATTATTAAATAATATAATATAGTTTATTTATTTTATATAGTTTTAGCGCTTTTAAATATATTTTATATACTAGCTAGTACTAAAAGTAAAGCAATTACTAAATACTTTAATATATTTTTTATATTAACAAAACTAATTATTTATATATACTTAATTATAATAATATATTATAAACTAAAATAATATACTTTTTTTTTACTTTACTATTAAATATAAAGTTTAAAGTTTAAGCTTGTAAATATAAAGTATAAGCATATATAAAATAAAACTTACTTATTAGTAAAGCTAAACTTTTAACTTTACTATATAGCATAATTTTTAAATAAAAAAAGGTAGCTATTATTTTTACTATAGTTAAAATAATAAAATAACTAAAAGTTTTTAAGCTAAATATTTATAATATTAATATTTTTATAAAGCAGTAGCTATTTACTATTATTAATATTATAATAATATTTTATTACTTTTTTAGTTAATAAGCAATTAATTATAATTAAATTTATATGCAAATTATTAGCAAATATGCTAATATTAAGCTTATAATTATTATTATTTTAAATATTAGTTTAATTTGCTTATAAAAAAACTTTAAAAAAAAAAGCACTTTTAGTACAGCTTAGTTATTTTTAAAGTTAGCTTAAAATTATTATATACAAACGTACTATATAATACTAATTAAACTATTTTTTAAAAATTTATTTTTATTAAAAAAATATGCTTAATATTTAAATAGTTAAATTTAAAAATATAGTTTTTAAACTATTTATTATATTTATGTTAGCTTATATTTTTATATATAAAGAAAATATAAAAAATTAAAAAAAATATAAAAATTTTTAAGCAAAAATAGTTTAATAAATAAAAAAAAAGCAATTAAACTAAAATAGCACGTTTTAATTAGCTAGTTAACTATATTTAACTTAATAGTAAAAAGTATATTATTGCTTGCTTTTAAAAAAAAAACTATATAAGCTTTATATGCTTAACTAACGTTTACTTTATTATTAAGCTATAAAAATAACTTTTAAATTAATTATAATTAAGTATATTTAAAAATAAAAATAGTATATACTTACTTATAAATTTTTTTTTTTATAAATATATTTATATTAATTAGTAAGCTATATTTTTTAGTAATAACTAAATAATAAATAATAATATAAATATTAAAATATAAAATATTATTTATAAACTATAAAGTAAAACTTTTACTACTACTGCTACTTTTAAAAAAAACGCTTTTTGCTTACATTATTATGCTAGCTATAAAAGTAGCTTAAAACCTGCTTTTAAAAGCAGCTATAATAATTATAAAATAGTTAAATATATACTTAGCTTAATAAATTAGTGCTTTTATATTTTTTTTATTATTTAAAAATATACTATAGCTTATAAGTAATATATTACTTTTAATAATAGCTATATATATTTTAATAACTAAAACTATAAAAACTTTATTAAAAACTTATACTTTAGCTTTATTATAAAATTGTAACTAAATATATTTAAGCTTTATTTACTAGCAAAAAAGTAAAAAAATAACTAAAAACTATATTATATAAAAAAATATATTATAATTTATAAAGTAATAAATTAAAAACTAAAGTTGTTGCTAACTTAAAAAAAATAAAAACATATAAAATTAAAAAATATACTTTATTATAATATTTTTAGTTAATATACTATTATATAAAAAATAATATGCTAAGTTGCTTAAGCTATTAAACTTTAAGTAAGCTAAATTAATAAAATAAATAATAACTAAGTTTAACGCTAAAAAAATAGCTATAAGTAAAAAATTTATATTACTTATATTTTACTACTTACTATATACTTTTTTAGCAGCTTTAAACTTAAGTTTTTTTATTATATACTATATTTATAAAGTTTAGTTATAAAACTAGCTATTTATTATAAAGTTAATATTAAAAAAAATATTAAGATTAAAAATAGCTTATTTTGCTATTATTATAATATTATAAAAATAGTAGTATTTAGTAATATAAAAACTTTTAAAACTGCTATTTTTAGCTTGCTATAGCATATTTTTAATATACGCTATTATAAATATATAAATTTAAGTATTTTAGCTATATATTTTTTTAATAATACTATAGTTTATATATACTATTATTTTTAAAGTTATAATAATATTGCTAAAATTAAAAGCATATAAGCTAAATATAATAAAAAAAATATTTTTAAGCTATAAATATTTATTAGCTATAAAAGTAGCTAGTATAATATAAAAACTTATAAGTAATTAGTAAAAGTTATAATATATACTAAAACTATTAATAAAAGTTAGTATAAAAAAAAACTATAAGTAAATTATTATTAATAGCTATATTTTACTTTTAAGTATATAGCGCTTTTTTATATATATTTAGCTTAAACTTATTATAAAAAAAGTAAATATAGTAAATAAGTACTACTTTATTTTTAATAATAATATAGCATATAATATAAAATTTTTATTTTTAAACTTAAAAAGTATTAACTTTAAAATACTTTAAGTATAGTATTAAACTACGTTTTTTTTAAAATAAAATAACCTAAGTTAAAAAGTTGCTAAAGTTTTTACTTTAATAGCTATTAAAAAAAACATACTAGTTTATATAGCTAAACACTTTGCTTTTTATAATATAAGTTAATTTTATAATTAAAATAAGCTTATTATTGTTTTAAAAAAGGTTATAAATTGTTTTATTTTAATAAAAAAGCAATACTTTTTAAATTTAAAGCACTATTATAAAATTAAACTTATTAGTAATAAAGTTACTTTACTTATTATATTTAAAGCTAACAACATAACTTATATAAATTAAACTAATATTATTATTATCTTTTAACATTATGCTATAATAATAATTATTATTAAAATATTAATAATAAATAAAGTTAAACAAAAATATAGCAAGTTTAATAAGCTTGCTATTAATTAAAATATAAAAATAAATATTAAAAAACGTTTAAATTAAAAAAAGCTATATATTTAACTTAAATAGTTTTATAAAGCTATTTATAAACTTACTAAGTTTAAAATATAAGTTTTTTATAATATTTAAAGCAATAATATTTTTAAAAACTAAAATAAAATTAAAAAATATTAACTTTATTATAACTTTTAAAAAATCTTTAGCTAACAGTTTAAGCTTAGCAGCAATAAAAAGGTTTTAATTAAAAAAACCTTTTTTTTATTTTTTACTTTTACTTTTAATTATGCTATAATGCTTAGCAAGCTTTAGTTTAAAAGCTTAGATTTTTTTTTGCTTTTTAGCTTTTATATTAAAAAAAACTGTTAAAAGCTTTATTACGTTAAAAAAATATTTGCTTTTTTTATTTTTATTAATAGCTAGCAACAGTATAATTAATTTTTTAAAGTTAATAATTATTTAAAAAAGCTAGCTATAAATAAGTAAACATTTTTATTAAATTTTAAAATAAAATAAAAAATATTTATTAAAAAAGTATAGTTTTAATAACTTATATTAATAAGTTTAATAAAAGCAATTAAAGCTTTTTTAAACTATAATATTTTTAAATACTAGTTTTAATATATGCTTAAAATTAGTTTTAAAAAGTTATTAATATTTTTTTTTAGCTTAAGTTAAAGCTTAAAAATAATATATTTAAAAAAAAGCTTAATTTAATTTTTTTAGCTTAATATTATTTAATTTATTTAAAAGCTTATTAGTTTTAATAATATTAGCTATAAAATTTAAAAATAGTAAAAAATTAGTATTAATAATATTTTTATATTATAAAATATTTAAAAGTTTATTATAAAGCATAGCTGCTTTTATAGTTTAATTAAAAACTTTAACAAAGTTAGCTTAAACAATACTAATATTAACAAGTTTTAAAGTATATATATTAGTAACTTATAGCTTTTTATATTACTATATATTTATTACTAACTTTTATTATTATTAAAATTTATAATAAAAACATTATTAAACTTAATATTAAGCATGCTTATTTTTATATTTTTTTTAAAAATGTTTTTAAAAAATATATAAACATTGCTAAGTTTATTATTATTACTAAGTTTATTAGCAAAGCTACTTATAATAACATTGCTTATTAAAATATTTTTTAAATTATTATTATTAGCAAAACTATTAATTTATTGCTTTTATTTAGCTAGGCAGTTTTTAATTTGCAACATTTTTAAAGTATATTTTTTTACTTTTTATAATAATAACTAAAAAAAACCTTTATACTAACTTAAAAGTTAAAAAAAAAAAGGCAAAAAAAATATTAAAGCTTTTTTAAAAAAAACATATATATAAAGAAAATAAAAGCAATAACTTATTATAATTATAAGCTAACAGTTTATATTTATTAAAAAAGCTTAGTAGCACTTTATATTAAACAATATATAATAAAGGTTTTATTAAAGTTAATAAAAAGCAATAGAAATTTTATTATTAATAATATATATATATTTTATTTATTATTATTGTTAATAAAAACAAAAAATATATGCTATTATACCTTTATACTTTACTTAATATTTTTTTTATAACTATTAAAATATAAATACTAAAATAAAAAATTTCTTATTACTTTTTTACTTTTTTTAACCTTTTTTTTATATTTTCTTTTTACTTTATACTTAAACTATTTATACTACTATTGCTAATATTACCTTAACGTTAATAAAGCTTATATTATATATGTATTTAAATAAATATAATCTTACTTTTTTTTTTTATTATATTTATTTAGCTTATATATACGCTTTATAACACTTTTTTTTTAATTTTAACTATTTTAAAACAATATTAAGCGCAAATAATAGCTATAGCTTTAGCTATAGCTTTAGTTATAGTTTTTAGCAATAAAACAATACTTAATATTAATTTTTTATAGTTAAATAAATGCTAGTACTTTTTTTAGCTTTTAATTTAACTATTTTGCTAACTTAAGCAGCTATATTATTTACTAGCTTGCTATTTTAACTTAAAAAAACTAAGATTTTTTGCTTTGCTTTTTTTACTTTGCTTTAACTTTTTTATATTTATAATTTAGTTAATTATATAAGCTTAAGCAATATTAAGCAAGTAAGTTTTATATTTATTTTATTTTAATTTTTTTATTTATTTTATTTAATCTTAGCTTATATTAAAAGCAAGTTAGCTTTAAACGCTTGCTAGTTTTATTATTAGCAAGGTTGCTAGTTTGCTTATTATTATAGTAACTAGTAAAAATATAGCTAACTTTTTTTAAACCTTATAGCTACTAACTAAGCTTATATAAAGTAGTACTATTTTTTAAAGCTTTAAAAAAGCTAGCTATAATATTAAAAATATATACTTTAAAGCTTTCTTTTTTTTATACTAAGTATTTTTTATTAAAGTTATAAATATTAATATGCTTTATATTATATATACTTAAATTTTTAATAAAAATTTCTTTAGTTTAAACGCTAATAAAAAAATAAAATAAATTATTAATATTAAAGTTTAAAAAATTGTTTTAATATATTATTTAAATAAACTTATATACTTATTGCTTAAGTTATTATTTTTTAATATAAATATAAACTTTATAACGTTTAATATTTACTATAACTATACTTTTAATATTTTTTAAAATTTAAATATAAAATTTTTTAGTTAAGCACTTATATAAGTGTTTTTTTTATTATAATAAATAAATTAACGCTAATATTATAATATTTAAAAAATTATTATAAACTAGTATTATAACTTTAGCTAAAAATAATTTTTTATTAACTTTATTTAAAAATATAATAATACTGCTATTAAAATAATAATAAAAAATTAAATTTATATTTAACTTTAAAATATATATGTTTTTAAAACTATATTTTACTTTATTTAGCTAATTATTAATTATAAAGCTATATATAGTAATAAAAAAAACCTTTTTTTTTATTACTTTAGAGTTATTGCTTACGTTATTTTAATACTAGTTAAAAAAGTTTATTTTACTAAATATAAGCATAATAAAAACGCAAATAGCTTATATATTATTTAAAAGCATAACTTAAAAATATAAAAAAAAGTTAAAAATTATTACAAAGCTATAAGCAACACTTATAAAGCTTTAAGCGCTTATAAACACTTTAAAAATATAAAGCTTAGTAATATTACTTAAAAAAACTTTATTTAACTTTATAAAGCTACTAGTAAGCATTAAGCTTTTTAAATTTTTAAAAATGCTATAATATTTAATTTACTACTTTTTAGTGCTTAAGCTAAATAATAATAATAATAATTATTAGTATTTAAAGCTAAAAAAAAAAATATTTATAATATATTTTTAAAGCAATTATAATATAAATAATATAAAAGCTATAGTAATTAAAAAAGTGCTTTTTATTATTTAAGTTTATTAATATAATTTTTATTTATATTTAATATTTATAAAAAAAAGCTAACTTAAATATAAACCTTTATTTTTTATAGTTACTAATAGCTTTATTACTAGCTACTTTATAAATACTAGCTACTTTTTAGTTATAAGCTACTTTATAATTACTAAGCTTTTTATAGCTACTAGTTTTATAATAGCAACTTTATAAAAGTTTACTTTTTACTAGTATATTATTTAGTTTTATAAAGCGCTTTTTCTTTTTAGCGTTTAGTAATAATATGCTTTTTATTTAATATATTTTAATTTAATAAGCATTAAAATAATGTTTTGCTACTTAATAGCAATAAGCATAATAATAAGTATAAAAACCTTTTTAATAGCTTAAACGTTTAATTTATTATAATATTAGTAGTAATAATACTATTTAATAATAATGCTAATATAAGTTTTTATTAAATAATAAAAATAATAAAACTATTAATATATTATTTAAATTAAAGTTATTAAATAAAACTTTTAATATATTATTTAACTTAAAAAACTTAAAGTTTAAAAACAGTTTTTTTAAAATAGTATTTAAATATATAAAACGCTAACAAGCTAGTTATTATTAATAATAAACAAAAACAATTTTATAAGTTTATTATATAATAAAAGTAAAAAACCTTACTTTTAATATATTTATTTTTTTATAACTAAGTTTGCTAACATTAACTTATAATAAAGTTTTTAGTTTATTTTTAAATAGTTTAAATAGCTACTTTTATTATTAAAATATGCTTAACTAAGCTTTTTATATTTAATAATAATAGTGCGCTTAAAAAAGTATTTATAATAAATTTTTTTATATTTTTATTAATATTATTAAATATAAACTAAAAGTAAACTAGTTTAAAATTTTATAATAAGCTATAGTAAGATTTAGTATAAGCATTATTAATTATTTTATTAAAATATTTAACTTTTTTTTATTTTTTTAAAAACTTTTTTTTATTTTTATTTAAATAAATTATTTAATTATATTAATGCTTAATAGTATATAAATAACTTTTTAATTAATTAATTAATAAAATAAAAAAGTTTTGCTGCTAATTATATTTTTATAAGATTTATAATATATTTTATAGTAAGTATAGTGCCTTATTTTTACTATAATTAACTAATGCTTTAGCGCATTTATAAAAAAGTACTTTTATAGGTAATTTGCTTACAAAGTAACTTAACTTCTTATAGCTATTATAAAATCTATAAGCGTTATAAAATTTATAATAACTATAACTATTATACAACGCTAATAGCCGTTATAGCTTCTTTTAATTTCCTGCTATAGTAGGTAGGTCTCTAAAATAAAACTAGCCTAACTACGTTTATAACTAATAGCTAACTGTGCAATTTTGTCAATTTCTAGCTGTTACAAGCAGTGAGCTTGCCATTTGATAATATGGTTGATTTTATTAGACAGATGTTTGGCGTTCTAGAACTCAACACTTTTAGTCAACGGCGTCCCCGTCCGTTCCGGGTTGTTACGACAATGGCCCGTGGGCCATTCCCGCCACGTGCTGAAACTAAAATAGTAGGTAGCCCCGTAAATGGGCGGTAGTGCTACTCTAGGCAATGCGGAACACTACGCCATACCAGATATAGTCAACCTTGTAATGAAATAATTTCATACGTGATAACGGCTATGTGTAGGTATTAGTCCACATGACGTCTATAACAAGGAATAGAAATGAATGAGAAATTGCACTGGTAGCGAGGTTTAAATTGTGAATCCCTACTCGTATGTGTACGTTGTCTTGCACACTTAAACGTGTAAGTGTATAGCAATCTGAAGTATATATCTAATATCCAAAGGGAAGTAATCTAGTTTATGCACTGTCAAACCACAGCTGGAGCTGTACGCAGCGCATTTTCAAGAAATACTCGTAACCAACGAAGAGAAGGTGGCTACCGTACTTGTGTATACAAAGTAACCTAGGTAGGTTAGGAGCGTTTTGCTTCTTGCTTGTATACATACCTAAAATCAACTCTCAACGGCCAGTGTAAATACATGAGTTTTTGCTAGAGTAATCTCTTAAAACTGCACAGGATGTTGTGTATGGTTTAGTAAGTAAGGCCTGACCTCAGATGCAGTAAATTCCCGGTCCAAGCCTCTGTCTCATTCCTCGGATATTCCTACTAACTGCTATTATTATCACCATTGCTCGATCATAGATTTAATACAAGGCTATGATAACTCTGTAACCTTAGGTTGGTAACTAGGTAGAGCGTAAGAAAATAAATATGTTAGTTAGGTACTTGAAAACAATTGAAGTACTGTGTAAGTTTTCAATGTCTAACTACATATTCTAAATAAATACCTCAAGTTGAGCAGGATATAGGAACACAACATGTTTAAAGAGCACAGAAAGAATAAAGTAGGCAATGATAAGAGTTGAGAAGCGTGGGAAAAAAAACTGAAATTAGACTAATACCTACTCGTACACATATGTGCGTGTAAAGGTTAGTACATACACGTACATGCGCTCCTACGCTGGAAAAGGGGGGTCAGATCGGCTCTCTATTTTTATCCATTCCACTTTACTATGTAGGTAGGTAGGTAGTCCAGACAAACCAGTTACCTACCGCAAACCAGCAACACTTTCCATATATGTTGTAGATTGCATTTACCTGTTTACATAAATTACCCATATTTTTTGATAATAGAGGAAGGGCGCACCATAAATAAACGTGGGATTTGTTAAACAACTTTTTGATAACTGCGTCCAGCATGAAACCACCCAGGGAGTTCCGGCCAACATATGTCAAAAAAGGGGGGGGAGGGGGTCTGCCCTTAGTACCACTCTGACTTACTTGCATGTCAGCGGCTCATTTGCCTTACCGCACGGCAGCCGAACTTTAAGAGGTCGTTTCTACTACAGTAACGTATTAAAGTGTTGCATATCAGCGTCGTATTAGTGGCACCCTTCGGATCTCGAATGCTGTGATTATCCCGACAGATAAGTACGCTTGCCGTGATCGCTCCTGGGTAAAAGGTAAAGGGTGGGCGGGCCACGGGCTACGGTTGGAACGTAAACGGGGTAGTAAACACGGTCTTTCCTATATGAAACGGGCGTCGGCCATTAAGCGGTCAGTCACCCAAAACCAAGATATGGCTGGGTTTGAGATGCATTCCTGATACGAGGAATAGGCTAAAGACATGTAGAACTCTTGAGGATAGTCATCAAGTTTTATTATAGGGTATATTTCACTTTATATTTCTTATATATTGTAGGGTTTCTTTTTTATTGCTTTTTCTCTTACAATCTAGAAAGGTGACCTTTATTGCGTACATAGTAGACAGTAGTTATAGCCTGAACATATTCCACAGGCAGAAAGACGGTGCGTATAAAGTTATGATGCGGGAAACACGCCGTCGGTTTGCAAACCTAGCATGTATAGTCTACCGGTAATGTTTGGCGTTGGATCTTGACTTGTCAAGCTAGCTCGGGAATCCCTTCATCTACAGAGTTGTGTACCTGTCCTAGATTACCTCGCCATGGGCTCCATTGCCACGGTAGGTACCTTAGTTAGATAGCACGTGGCAATGCCTCTTAACCCTTGGGACAGAGGAGCCCCTTACTAGGTTCTCAAGTGTATTTAAAACCGCCGCTGCACGACATACCCGCGGCCTTGGGATTAAGAGGGAGCAGAGCTCGTTGTACTGTAGCCAGCTGGGTTACAGTAAGCCATATAACTTAGTAGCTTAGTAGCGTCGTATTTCGTTGTCTGAGGAAATAGTAGTACAGAGTCGAGCGAGAGTATGGAAGGTAGGCCCGGTGTATGACACCAGATCTTCTGCCACCCACGCTCAGGTGAAGGTTCTCCCAAATACGCTTCCCGGATAATCTAAGAATAAAGGGTAAGAAAAGGGAACTGGGAAGTTCCTATTTCTGTTCATGGTTTTATTCACGTTCTTACCGCGGGGGTCTAGGTAATTACCTACCTATAGTACGCCAGAGCACGTAACAGTAAGTAGGTACGACGGATCGTGGCTATGTCAGGGTTTGAAGACAGGAATATGCTCAGCTAAGAAACGCAAGTAGGTGGATGTCCAGAAGCGACGATGGTGAGGGCCACTTACAGTTGGCGACATCTGATGTGTAGGTAACAGCGAGCATGTAAGCAGAGGATTTCCGTGTCGTTCCATTATGTCCAATTATACTATACAGGGTGGCCCTGCTTCGTTCTCTTATGCCATTCATATTCAACAAGAAACTTATGTCCCACGTATTAAAACCCACACATGAGTTGTACCTACCTCCGCGGGTCGTTTTATTTCAGGCCTGGTCTCTTGTACCTAAGTATAGCCTCGAAGAGAGTACCTAGGTAGGAATATGAGAGACAGACTTAGATACGATAGTATACAGGCTAGTATACAGGCGTCTTGTACGGGTAGGCATATCTCCGTCGCCCATAGACTCCGTAACTGATTCTGGAATCCGGATGCTTTTGCTGGATCTCGATGTATCGTTGTACTCGAGTACTACGGGCTAGATATGAACCCATGGGAAAATTGCCATCCTCTTGATATACATACGATACGTTGTGACTTGATCAGCCGTTTCTGAATGAGGTACCTACCTACGGTCCAGCATAGCAAGCCGTATACGAGTACAGCTAATATGAAGTCGGTGTATACAGACATAAAGCGTCTGCCCCCCCCTATCTTAGACCGAAGTGGAGGACACCCTGTCACTTACTTACCTTATTACCGGCCGATTAGCACATAAACATCGTCACAATGCAGTATCCTTCTATCTTTCATATGAGCCCTGACTGGACGAAGATATAGGGAACTTTCATGATCTTTCCCAGGTATTTAAATACAAACAACTCCAAATTGGCCGGCAAAAAAGGAGTTGGTCCACTAGACGCCTTTTTATAGGAGCCGCTACCCTTTACTCTACCTTTCGCACAGCATCATCGACCTTTACGACAACGCCCAGCGTCATACAATTTATTCGTCTTTTCAATCTCACGATCCTGGCCAAACTCACACATGTGCTCTAGCATAAACGAATGCAAGAACTTGCAGCTCATGGTTGGAAAAGGTGAGTTAGGACTATCTCGTCCTTGCTCTTGCTAGGTAAGTATGAGTGTTCGTTCGACCCCCGTCCTGCCCATTCTCACCCTGTCAGCATATACCGACCAAAGGCCCTCTTGACAGATTCGGCCAACAAAACCGGAGACGGGCCTGACACCGTAGTATGTCGTAATACTGTACTTTGGGATGAATATTTTTTTTTCGGCATTCGTATGGTTATGGTACAGGCAGTAAAGTAAGAGGGCCACCGTAACGCCAATTCCGCTGCCCCCCTCACTAGCTTCTGGTTTCAAAAGCTAAAACCGCAGCACAATCCACGTCGACTGTGACGGTCGAACATGCGCAATGGTGAACGGGTACCCCATGAACGAGCCCACGTTATGAGACCAAACCATCTTTCAAACGCCGAATTGCGTAACTGCCGTCTCATCCAATAAGGCCGCCGATCGCCTAGTCCTTCCTCCTCCCTTCTTGTTCGTCTCAACACCCTCCCCGTTCAACCGTGATAACTCTTTTTATATCCTCGGAAACATAACGATGCCTCCACTCCATCTACCATGAGCAGAAAAGGGGGTGTCAGTGAAGGCAAAATAAGAAATAAGCAGGCGCAAGAAGGGAATTTTTTCGACAAAAAAAGACCAGTGAAATATGGACATGCTCCTCGGACGAAAGGGCCACGTCATCAATCCGTATACCAGGGGCCGAGAAGCGGGAAAACCAGTTCACAGAGACGGGTGGCGGTAAAGGAGACCACAACGCTCCCAAGCTCGAAAATATTAGACCAAAGGCAAGGGTGGCCACCTAAAACCCAGAGGCTGCGGTTGCGAGCGGGCGAAACAAACTAGGGGTTCTAGCTGTCGGGAGCATGTCCTTTGCCTTTCGTGTGCCACCGGCCCATGAGTTCAAGTAGTTGAGTTGGAGGTATGATGTGGTATTATGTGGTGATGGTTGATGTGTGACCTGAGAATTAATCGTTCCACTCCCTTCAGGCATTAACGCGCCACATCAGAAAATGTCAAGTACAAAGGCTGGCCAGTGTGAAGTGAAGTGAAAAAGAAGAAGAAATAGGTATCGTGGCGTCGTTGTGTCTACATCAACTCTAGCGCAGAACTCGAAACGCATATCAGGTAGAGGTCGGGGTCGGTCTCCCCTCGATTAGGACTTCAATAAAAAGCAGACCATGGGAAGGTTCGTGAGCAGCGGCGGGGATCTATCGTGGGCGGGACTTTTAATACGCCCAGATTTTAAGCTAGCACAAGTTAGACAAGTTCTAACCAGGCGAACAAGGCCTGGTCGACCAGAAGGGGGAGACGATCTGCAACATACCACAGAGTCCCAAGAGCCAGTGCACAAACTGATGCCGTCGTTGCTAACACCGAGACAACTGACGCGATTTTCGTGGCCGACGAGCGAACCGACTTTATCCCCCCTTGTAATATCCCAAACCTAGCAATAACCGGTTTAGCATACATGTTCATCAAGGTAGAATCAGACTGGTCTGAGCATACCTTGCACTCGAAATCATCGTAGCCAGCAAACAGAAGCCGACCAGACACCGAGGTGGCAACAGACGTAATGCCACACAAGATAGATTCGGACTGGACGTGATATTCAGTTAGCATCGCATATGAACCAAGACGTGTCCCGGGAAATTATGGCACGGGTATCCTTACCCCGTAGAGATTGAGTTCTCGGTCAGCGCGGATATCAAATAATCTGCACGTCGCATCATCGGAGCCGGTTACAAACGAATGACCATCTGGGAAGAACTGGATGGCATTAATGTCCGACTCGTGCCCGGCAAACGTCTGCACGGCCTTGCCGGCACGGATATCCCAAAGTTTCGCGAAGGCGTCGCAGGCACCCGAAATAAAAGTATTTTGGTTCGTAGGATTCAAGCTGATACTCATGACATCGCCGAGGTGGTCGGCAAACTCCATGACCTTGGTACCCGTCTCGATGTCCCATTTCATGCAGGTCATGTCTCCGGATGAGGTCAGGATGCTACGATCATTAATAAAGCGGCAGCATGACAGGTAACCGGCGTGACCGGACAATTCGCGGGCGACTCGGGTGGGCCCGTTCTGGTTCGAGTTCAGATTATAAATGGAGCAGATGTTGTCGAGGCCACCGCAGGCGACGTAGTTACCGCTCGGGGCATAGGCGCAGGTCATAACCCATGAAGAACGTAGCGGTATGGCGTGCACTTTATTTGTGGTGTATGCGTCCCAGATGATCAGCTTACCATCCTGCGAAGCTGAAACAAGGTGTCTCCGGTCGGTAGACCAGTGCATAGCATAAATCTTCGCTAAATGACCCTTCAGTGTCCTCTTGGTCTTCATTAACTGATTTCTTGGGATCGCCTCGTGCGATTGTTGAGCCACGGCGCGAACTGTAACGGAATGTAATAATTGGGTTAGTGGCAGCGCCGACGAGTGCGTCCGATCACATCATTTCCATCGGATAGCGACATGGGAAGATCGCCGTCGAGACAAGACTCACGGGTGGTATCGGCCAGCTCATCCTTTTTCCGCTTAATCCTGTCCTTCAGTGTCTCAGCCTCGCGTCGCGCCTGCTGGATGCGCGCCTGCATGGCCTCTGGCGACACATCATTTGGCCGTTGGGAGTCCATGGCGGCCGATTAAGCCCTAAATGTTGCGAATGAGACGATGAGAGATGGATGGTAAGATAGAAGAGCGAGAAGGGGGAAGAAGCGGGAGGGACGGGCGTGGAGGAGCGCCGACCGAGCGAGTGGACAGGTAATCCAAGATAGGATACGTTGGCGGGACGGCGATGGTTAATTAGAAGCGACGGCAATTGAACCCGAGGCGAGTAGGGATTGTGGATTAAAACACCGAGTCTCGCGTCGGGAAAGGAGCAAGAATAGGTGTTGAGGTTGGCAATCGATTTGGGGGTACGAGCGGTTAGGAGGTTAGGGGAGGTTTGGTTTGGATTTGGTATGGTTTGATTTTAGTTTGGCTTGGAGGATGTGGATGAATGGGGGATGGGGGGATGGGGATGCAAGCTCTTGGAGGACCGGGGGCTTCTCTGCTTAGCACAGCTACTCATAATGTACCTATCTCAGAATAGGTACGTCCACAAACATCCAGGCATGCCAGGCTGCCAGCCTCCAGGTTGGCAAGTGGTGCTGCTGTTGTAGATAATGTGGACCGGTGTACGAATACAGGGCAGTTTTATCCTCTTTTCTTCCTTGGTGTCTCAACGCGCTAGACCAGAAGAAGGGGGTCGGCTTACATAGTACACAGATCAATTGCATATATTCAATTACCTGCTCCGTGTTAACATTGAAGCAAGTTGACATCTCTTGTTACCTTGTAACTTGACGTTGAACTGTTTTATATTTACCTATATAATAGGATGCGTATGGTGTAACAGGTTATCAATATTATTTAATGCAGGTTTAGGTTTTTTTTCGTCCCTTACAATTTTCATTTATCTGTGTATTGTTTAGCTTTGTCATTCCAGACAAGATGTATGCTTATATCAAAGCTTTCTATAGGAGATAGGAAGGTTGCTACAGTACACTACAGTAGGACCAGAAGCTAGAGAAGGTAGCATGCGAGATTTCATGTCAATAGTGCCCCCTGACTGGTAGATGCCACCCGACCAATCCTAGCCCGATTCCCCCTTGAGCTGTCTAATTTCCGCTGGCTACTAACATTCATTAAAAGTCGTTAGGAAACCATGTCGACCCTTGCCTACTATACACGCCTTGTGCGCTTCTAACCCAGTCAAAGTTAAAACTAATGCAGCATATAGCTACCTACTTTAGCTAGGTATATAAATTTGAACCTGGCGATTGCCTGTGTCTGTATAAAGATACAGCTAAGGGTATCCTAAGTCGCATACCGAGTAAGTATAAATAGGTACCTGACGTTGGACACCGACTCGAAATTTGATAGGCGTGACCGTACGAGTAGGCTTGAAAGCACCTGCACCACCTGCAAGCTATTTTGGACTTGGGTCTATCCAATTCCCACCAGCCTCAATCCTACCATACCCACAACAGGGAAGCACGGTTCGGCTACTGTACTCAGTATGTGTAGGTACGCAGCAGATCTTGGTAGAGAAGTTACGATGGTTTATGGTAGGATTGGCCTCGGTGCACAGTAAAAATGAAGAAAGAAACTACGTGTAGAATTTTGTTGTTGTCTGTAATTATTGTCTGTCTCCCGAGTCCCGGCATAACAACGCACCTAACCTAAGTACCTAGCTATTTGCCTTTTCCCCCCCCCCGAACCTGCAGGTCCAAGAACGACTGATTCTAAATCTGTTGGTTTCGCATACATGCGACTAGCAATACCTACCCTTATCAGCAGCTACCTGTCATGTCCCCCTGTGTACTGTACTGTACCTCTTACCTCAAAGGTCATACATGTAAGCAAACCTAACTTGACGCAGAGAGCTCCAATGTATTGTGCTAAGGTTATTACTACCTACCTATGTACTCGTACTTAGTAGGTACCTACTCATGCAAGTTACATTATATACCCGTAGCGAGCTATCCCTTGATATGCTTGATGATGCGATTAAAAAGAGATAGCTCGTGTAACTGGTTCCGATGCCGTGTTAGACGGGATAATCAATAACGGTCCCTAGGTTAGGTTCCTGCCCTCAACTTTCCAGGCCTCGCCCGGGATGCTAGGACCATCGGCATGCTGTCCCGGTGATTTGACCCTAGCCCAGGCGCAGGCGCGGCGCAGCCAACCTGGAACGTAAGGACCCTATCGTACAGGCAGGGTGGCAGGCTAGAAGTAGGTACATACGAACCCCTAGGTTTAGGCAGGATGTACGCACACACACACATTAGGTAAGTAGGCAAGCTTGGGGAATCTACGTTTTCTACTTGTACAAGGTCCCAGAATTGGGAAGCTATAGATACCAAAACACATAATGTATATAATTACCTCCCAACTATACTCATATTAGTCGCGCGGCACGAGACCGGTTGCATTGGTTACATATAGCATATGACACTGAGTGGGTTTTTAGTACCTTTGCTTGGGCGCATTCCAACAACAGGTACAGGGCGGGGTTAAGCAGCCAGCCAGCCAGGACACATCGGTGAATATCAGGGCATGAAGTTCAGGGAAAAGGAAGTTTATAGAGCGCCACTAGATTAACATAGATGTTATTCTTGTTGAGCTTCGACAGATTTACGCTCATTGTCGGTGTCTGTTATAGTCCCCGAGACATACCGTAATCTAGTCACCGTCCAAGGTATTGGTCATCTTTACGCGAGACTGGGAAGGAAAATCAGCGGTGCCATATTATTGTAGCCAGAGCAAGGAACAAGGAACAAGCAAGCCTGCCTGCCTGCCTCCTGGTCCCCTAATATGGACTCTACTCCTTCTCTGGACTTCAAGTCCATGCCAAAAATTGAGGTAATGGAGCGTGGTTTTTTTTTTTTTTTTTTTGGGTTTCGACAGGGTTACAGATTCGGCTCCCACCGGCCCTTCCCCCCCTTTTCCTTGCCGCCACTCGAGCCCCTTTCGCTGACTCTCCCCCCTTATCTCTGCTTAGTTACATGCCCACCTCTCAGGGAGCATCAGTAGGCAATGTCTGCATGATATATGGGCAGTAAAGAAGGCAGCTGGCAAGACAGATCTAGAAGATCCCCTGGTGGTTATGCCTCCAGGAAAGCACGACTATGACTTGAAGACGTAAGGATTCTTGCAAGTTGCTACATCCCCCCCTTTTTAGCCGATCAGAGAGCTGGAATTGAACAACGAGCTGAATCGGCTGGTCCGAATAGCTTCTTCCCTCTCTTCTCGTCTTACATCTATCGACTTGTGGATGACGCCCAGTCCCTGCGCTATTGCACGATGTCCGTCGTCGAAGACTTCGCCAACGGTATGTGAATGAGTAGCAAAAAGTCGGTTGTATATTTCCTCGCCTTGCTTCACGCCGGTGGACTTTGCGGTTCCGACAGCCACTGACTTCTAGGCATAAATACATACACAGACGGTGTCGTGTACCTCGAACTCCGGACCACGCCTCGAGCTTTCCCCAAGGAAGGCCTCGAAAAGGCCTCATATGTGGAACACGTTCTCGAGGCGATAGAACAAGCCCAGAAAAAGTGCCCTTCCATACAAACCCGGTTGATTCTCTCCATCGACCGGCGCGATACCCCGGCAGAGGCTAATGAAGTGGCCGCGCTTGCCGCACGTTTCCAGACTCGCGGCGTCGTCGGCGTCGATCTTTGCGGCGATCCGGCCAAGGGAGACGTCTCGACCTTCACGACTGCCATACAGGCGGCGAGGGCGTCGGGGCTCAAGATCACTGTGCACTTTGCCGAAGCTGAATGCAGTGCGAGCGAGTCCGAACTAGATACCATCATGGGCTGGGAACCCGACAGGCTCGGACACGTCATCCACGTGCCCGACGACGTGAAGAAGCGGATCGCAAACGCCCCCAACGCTATTGGGCTGGAACTTTGTCTTAGTTGCAATGTCCAGGCGAATATGATCATTGGCAGCTTCGATGCGCACCACTTTGGCGAGTGGTGGCAGGTCGATGGGCCCATAGTCGTACCTTGTGTAAGGGGAACCTTCATCCAAACGCATCTTCAGGATATAATACCGACTAATACTTGCTGATCCTTGGAACGCAGACTGACGATGTGGGCGTGTTCGGAAGCCCGCTATCGAACGAATGGGCTCTGATACAGAAGCACTTCCACCTGTCTAGGGAGGATATTTTGAGCTTGACAAGGAAGGGTATAGAGGTCATTTTCGGGGGTGAGGATCAGAAACAGAGGTTGCGGAAAATCATGTGGTAGAGCAGTCGTGTCCAAACATAAACGTAGTCATCCCCGCGACCCCGACTAAATGACGGTGCGATTCTCTATTTCTAGTACGATTCGTGTCCTGACTATAAGTCTAATATTTACGGTCTATATCCGTCTCTATTTTCTTGCACGATGGATTTCTATAGCAGGAGGGAAACAGAGGCCTGCAGAGGTTGAAAACCGATACGCTTCGCTCCATATCATGATGTTTTTTTCGTAAAGGAAAAAAAAAAAGGGAAAAAAAAAAAAGCCGTGTCCTCGCACGTCAACGTCAGTTGTGATGGGCAGCCCAAATCTTAAACCACGCGAGGGATTCGGGATTTGCTACACTCGCATTGGTCTTCACATTGAGGCCGGACAATATCTGCTTAACCGCCACTTCAATCCTATAATCCCTAGTGGTTAGAACTGCCAAGCCCAAAATTGATCCCGGTCCGGACGGGTTCGACTTACTTCTTTCCGTTTGAAGTCCGGGGTATGCCGCCCTCAGCCTCTTCGACAATGGCTGGTACATGCCTGGGGCTTAGCTCGTTACGTATCGTCTGAGTCTGGGGTTAGCCGAAGAACTATACCATACTTGGATCTTCTCGAATAGATCAGGGCAGGAGGCACTATGCTACCCGGGTCGGCTCACCTGTTGGATTTTTGACCGTAGTTCTTCTGTAAATTGTCGGCCTTCGCACATGACGACAAACAGACAAACAGTCTCGTCACGGTCCGTCTCCCGTCGTCGACCTACGCACACCGAGTCTTCCACGTCGCCGCTGAAAAACTTGGTCAATACATTGTAGATTTCCGCGCTGCCGAACCGGACTCCCGAGGGTTTCAGGACGCCGTCGCTCCGGCCGAGCATCGTCAGCCCGCCTGTGCGAGGGTCGATCCGGACGAAGTCCCCGTGATGCCACATGTTGTCGAAACGCTGGAAATAGCTAGCTCGGTACTTGTCGTCGCCGCCAGGGCCCCAGAAGGTTAATGGCTGGCATGGGAACGGCTTGGTGCACACCACTGCAGAGATGTGTCAATCAGCACCGGGGTACAACTGTGCCCGGGCCGCAGACGTGGCGCGGAAGAGGGAGATTACTTACATTCGCCATCCTCCCCTGGAGTACGCTCGCCTGTAGCCGAATCCACGACATCAATAGCCATACCGAGGCCGGCACATTGGATCTCCCCCGCATGTACGGGTAAGAGCGGACACGGGGCACCGAACAGGGAAATAATGTCTGTTCCTCCGGTAATGGAGCCCAGGTTGATATGCGATGGGAACGCCTTGTAGACGAACGAGAATGTCGAGGGGGGCAGCGGTGACGCCGTAGAGTAGATGGCCACTAAGCGAGATAGGTCTAATTCTTCTGCAGGGTAGACGTTGTTGGCTTCGAGCGTGGTCAGATAGCTGGCCGACGTGCCGAAGTGGGTGACGCGTAGCGAGGAGAGCAGGCGAGGCAGGGAGAGATAGCCATGAGGCTTGAATGGTGACCCGGAGTAGAGGACGAGGGATGTGCCGCAAGCCAAGGCCGAGATGCTCCAGTGCCACATCATCCAAGAGGTCGTCGTGTAATATAATAACCGAGATCCCGGACCCATAGAGCAATGTAACATGTGTTCTTTCTTGTGCTGTATCAATGTCCCCAGGGCTGTGTGCACAATGGCCTTTGGCAATCCAGTTGTGCCCGAGGAGTAAAGCACGTAAAGAGGATGGGCCGGTGGGAGCTGTTCGAACCTCAGGGGTTCGTTGGCCGGGCTGCTGCAAGGAGAGTAAGCGCTCGGCCTGGCTAGGTAACCTGGAATGAAAATGCATTGCGGTAGAATGCCGTCATGGCGTCTCCTGTTGATGGACTGGTTGGCGCTCGGCCGCCTTACCTTTGGAGAAATTCATCATACTCAACCACACGCAACTCGTCTTTCGCTCCCTGGCCTTCGTGTGGTAGCTGTGACCCGCCCTTGAGAAGGGTTTGGATCACTACAACGATCTCGAGGCTTTTCAATTCCTTTACGATCTGTGCCACCTTCTCCATGCTAGACCACGGTTTACCGTTATAGACGGTTCCGTTATCGGCGAAGAGCACTTTCGGCTCGATCTGTACCAAGCGGTCCAACACGGCGCTTACCCCGTTGTCCGGACTGATGCCGGTCCAGACGCCGCCCAGAGCGGCGGCGGCTAGCATGGCTACCAGCGCCTCGACATGGTTGGATACGAACCCTGCGACGACGTCGCCTTGCCCCACGCCCGCAGCTCGCAGTGCATTGGAGCACCGGCGCACCTCCTCGCGCAATTGAGCCCAGGTCGTCGTTCGGAGATCTCCGTCTATCTCTGTCGTGGTCAGAACGGCGACAGACAGCTCATCGATGTCCACGTTTTCCGGGAATAGCAGATTCTCGGCAAAGTTCAACCGGGCCCTGGCAAAGAAGTCCGGCCGCGGGAAAATGGGCGCATCGGGCGGCAAGACCTGTTAAGTTTTTAGTATAGTACCCAAAGAAGTTCACTGATGCAGATGCGGGGGCTCCGGATCGGCCGGGTTCATGTGGCTTGGAGTCTGGAGAACAACCGGACCCCGTTGTCCCTTGATTATTCATACCTCGGAGTATGGCTCAGACGCTCTGATACCACAAAAGGCCCAGACCGCCCCCCAGAAATTGGCTATGTTCTGAGTTGACCATTCGTAAAGACCAGGATAATCGACGATGGCCAGTTGATATTTATCTCTCACATGCTCAAGAAAGGCGAACATGGGTGTTGACTGAGGATCGGAGTGACGCCACAGTTCTGTCGAGGTCGACGGGGGCGTGGTGTGGACAGTCATTGTGGGCCAGCGTCTCCCTTATAGGCACCGTTTAACGGAGCCCGAAAGAAAGTTGATTGAAGTTTGCAAAAATTACTTTAAAGTATGCTGTCTGCCTCAAGTCTTAGCCACTTCTAGGGGGGGGAAGGAAAAGGAAATACACGTAGTGCAACAAAACTTTTTAAAAAGGGGGTACAAAAGGTGTAAGTGAGCTAAATACCACTTATGTCCGTACTTAAGGTTACTTAGGTAAGGCTATTGTTTATATGTATAGGTATGTAGCAAGAGGTAGCCGATGGTGGCCGAGGTGGCTGAAAAAGATTTGTCTATCCTGTTCCTATGAGGACTTTTTATTCTACCTGACAAAACCTATCCATATATATGTATTGTACTCGACTACCTACCTAGATAGGTCGGGCTATATACATTTGGCCTGTCTATGTTCATCTACCTCTTGGTACGTGTAAAAGTAGGAAGACATTGTTTGCACTCTCTTCCTGTTCAGTGTTCACTGATGCACCTACCCAGTTGCTCAAGACTCATCATGAGCGCACAGCATCGGAGCCCGGCCTACAAGTAAAAAGAAATAAGACATTCTGGAAGCCGTTATGTGGTCAAGAGCAATCCGGCTCGCTCACTCCACCAGCAAAACAACCAGATTCCCGGTGCGACCAGTTAGAGAATGGACACCGAGGTGATAGCACATGGCTAGAGCCTTATGTTGAGAAAGAAACAAAGGGAAAGTCAACAATGTCATTTGTTGTTAATATCACACACACAAAATATGCCTACTTGTGTACAGCAATTGTCTTGACATATAAGTGTATGTGTAGATAGGTGGTACTCTATGATATCCGGTTGTAAAAGATATATGTGCTGGTTCTTATATGTATTATGTCAATCCTGTGTGACATGTATGTTTATTGCTGCAACACCACTATAGTACGAGTATGTGTATGGTTGACCACCTGGCATCGAGCTAGCAATGTACTGCTGCTACCTACCTATTGCCCAAAGCCGACTTGTGATATCTACGGATATATGCATGTGCAACCTATTGTGTGGCCTATATGGTATAGGTATGCTTCTAGTCCTACGGTACTAACGTGGTTTAACATACTAATTAAAGTACGTAAACTTATGTTAACTAGTATAAAAAACCTATTAATATATTATATATAAAGTAAAATAAAAAAAAAGTATTTAAAAGTTTAAAATATATAAAATATAAATAAATACTATACTTAATACTTACTTTTAATTGTTTTATATTATTTTTTATATATTAGTATTTTTATTTTATATAGTTTACTTATTTTTATAACTAGCAAATTTATATTATTTTTTTTGCTAGTATAATTGTTTTTAATTATGCTTTTATACTTTTTACTACTATTATAAACTTTGTTGCTATTTTAATTACTTTAGTTAATTTTAGCTAGCGTTAATAATTTTTTTTTATTTTGTTATAATATTATTTTGCTTATATACTATAAGCTTTTTATAAAATAGCTATTTTTTAAGTATACTAAAAATAAGTTAGTATTATTATATTTATTTATTAATATTATATTTTTTAAGTTTTAAAGTTAATATATATTGCTTAAATAGTAACTAATAATTATTTAAAAGCTATTATAAAAAAGTTTAACTTTATATGCTTATTACTATATTTATAGTACTTAATTTTTAGTATTATAAGTATAAATTAAACTTTTTTTTTTATAAATAAGCTTAAATTTAGTTTTAAAACGCTATTATACTATTATATTGCTAGCGTACTATTAGTATTTTATAATAAAGCACTAGCTTTTTTTATACTTTTTGCTTTTTTTTTAATTAGTTTATAAATATATTTAATATATTTTATAGCGTTTATACTTTAAAGCAGCTTAGTATTAAATAAAAAAAAATAACTATTATAGCTACTAAGCTTAAATATTTAATTATATATTTATATTATAAAAGTAAATAAAGTAAATAAATTATAATATTAGTTTATTATAGCTTTATAAAGTATAATTTTTTTAAAGTTTTTATTAACTTTTTTAACTTTGTTATTACTTTATAAACATAGTAGCGTTATAAGCTTAAAAATAAACTTATTAAATTTATACTATTTTATTAATTTTATATTTATAAAGCTAATATTATTATTATAAATTTATTTTTTAAAAAATTTAAAAGTATAGCTTATTTTTATTACTAAAAGCTTAGTATTAATAAATCTTATACTTAGTATAATTTTAGCTTTTATTTATAATATAGTATATTTAATATAAATAAGCATATTTTAATTATTTATATATATATATATAGTTTATTATTTACTTTATAAGCAGCGCTAGTAAAATAATTAGCTAGAAATTAAGTAGTTAAATTATTAGCAGCTTTATAAGTTAATATAAAGTATATTTTATTATAACTTACTATATAATAAAAACTATTTTAAAATATTAAAAAGCTTTGCTTATTTTATAAGTTAAAATGCTAATATTTAAGTAGCTAAAATACTTATATAATTTATAACTTTTTTATATTAAATTTTTAAATTTAAATACTTTAAGTAGCAATATTACTTAGCTTATAATGCTTATAATATATAAAAGCTTGCTAAAAACATATTAAAAGTGCTTTATTTTATAAAAGCATTTTTTATATATTATAAAGTACTTATAGCTTTATTTAAAGTTAATATTTTTAAGCAAATTTAAACTATACTAAATATGCTTAAAAATAGCTTATAAATTAAATTTATTAAATTATTATAGTAATATTACTTTTAGTGCTACTTTATTATTAACTATAGCTTTTTTAAGTTTTAATAGCTAGTTAGCTAATATATTTGCTTTACTTAGCTTATATATTATTTAAACTTTATAATATTTTATAGCATTAAAAAATTAAACTATTTATATAAGTTATTTTATTTTTATTTAAATAAACATTAATAACTAATAGTTTATTTAAATTATTATATTATTGCTTTTAACTTAATAACGCTAATATTATAAGCTAAGTATAATAGTAAAAAGTTTACGTTTTTATATAAAGTATTAAGACTGCGTTTTTATAAGCTTTTTAAAGTAATAAGCTATAAAGTATAGTAATAATTTTATACTATATAAATAAAGCTATATTAAGTAAGCTTTAATATATAAGCTATTTTAATTAAAGTTAATAATAAATAAAAGTTACTAGTTAAAACTTTAAACTATAAGTATTATAATAATAGCTATATAAATTTTATGCTACGCTTTTTATACTTTTAGTAATAGTATTACTAACGCGTTTTTTAAGCTGTTTAAAAAAGTAATTAAAAGTGCTAAATAATATATAAAGCAATATATAAAGTGCTTAAAATATTTTATAGCGTTTATAAACATTTAAATTTTAATTATAGTTTATAATATTAAATATTTAAGTATTATAAATATTTTAACTAAATTAGCTTTAATTTTATTAGTAAATATATAAAAGCTTAAAAAAACGCTTTTATAAATAAATATAAAATACTTTTATATATTAATTATTATTTTATATTTTATAAAGTAAGCAAATACTTTATAGCAGCATTTATAAAGTTATTTAATTAAAACCTTTTAAATATAAATATTATTTAAAAAGCTAGCAAACTACTTATAATACTTTTTAAGTATTTTTTAAATTAGCGCTTAAAACGTTATAAGTATATTATATAGCTTAAATAATATAATAAGCTACTTATAAATATTAAAAAATAATATAAATATAGTTTTTTTATAGTTTTTTTTATAAACTTTAATATGCTAAAAGCTATTTTTTAAATTAATAAAAATATATTATTAATAGCTAGTAGTATACTAAACCTTATTTTGCACATTTAAAAGCAAGTATATATGCTTTTTAATTTATTTATTAACTTTTTAAAAATTATAGTATATATATTATATAATTTTTTTATTATATTTAAAAAAGTTTTTATTTAGCATAGTAGCTTTTAAAGCTTTTTTTAAAGTTAAAAGCGTTAATAATCTTTATAAACTTTTGCTTTTTTAAATATAAATATTAAAGTAAGCTTTAATAAAGTTATAAAGCGTATGCTTTTATAAAAAGCTATACTTTTATAATAATAGCTTAATAAGTATATTATTATTAGTATTAATATAATATTTAGTTTTAGCTATAATGTTTATATATTATTTTTTAAAATTAAATAAGCTTAAAAATTTCTTTATATACTAGTTTAATAACGCTTAGATTTTAAGGTTTTAAAACGTTACTTTATATTACTTAACTTTTATTATTATTTTTATAATATTTAGCATATAAGTTATACTTATTTAAATTAGCTTTAAAATGTTTAAGTAAGCTAATTTTAAGCTTATAGCTATAATATTATATATTAGTATTATTATAAGCTTGCTTTTAAAAGTTATAAACGTAATAATTTTAAATTAGCTATATATTATAAATATGCTACTTTACTTATAAAACTTTTGCTTATTAATAATTAATTTATTAAAAAACGTACTATTTAGTATTATATTACTAGTTATTAATTATTTACTTAATTTATAATTATTTATATTAATTTATTTTGCTTTAACTTTATAATCTTTTGCTACTTATAAGCTTTAACTTTTTACTTTATATATTTAGTTTTTATGCTAAAAGTTATAAAGCTTTAGCTATGCTATAAAGCTTTTAAAAATATAATAATAAGTACATTTATAGTTAAAAAACACTATAAAAGCGCTTTTATTGCTAAGCATAGCTTTAAAAATATTAT
>MU401752.1:0-39942 GCA_022579005.1 Poronia punctata
AAGTATACTTTTTTAAAGTTATAAGTATTTTTTTTAGTTTATTTAAATAAATTAGTAGTAGTTTTTTAATAAATAGCTTTTTAGCTTTAGCTAAAGGTTATAAAATAAAAGTATTATTTTTATTTTTTGCTTATAAAAAAAGTGCTTATTAATATTAAAAATATATTTTTACTTTTTAACTTTTAAGCTTAGTTTTTTATTTTTTTTTTATTAAATATTATAAAAAACCTTTTAATTATTTTTGTTTTTTTAAGCTTTTAGTTAATTGCTATGCGTATTTAAAAGTTAGCAGCTAATTTTAAATAATAAAGCTTGCTTTTATATATTTATTTTTTATATATTATTTTAAACGTATTATATTAATATTTATATTTTTTGCTAAAAGCTTTAAAAAGTTGTTAAAAAAAAAAGTAAGTGCTAAGCAACGCGTTAAGTTTATATTGCTTAAGTTATAAAATATAATAATCTTATTTTATAATAAATTTTTTAAAGTTTTTAATTAGTTTTTTTATGCTTTTTTTAATAAAGTTAAAAAAGTTTGCTTAAGCAATAGCTAATAGTATTTTAGTTATAGTCTTTTTAATTTTTTAAAAGTTATTATACTATTTATTTACTTTTTTATTATATTTTATATAAAAAGCTTTATAGTTTTTAAATATAATATTATTTATTTAAATTTTTAGCTTTGCTATTTTATTATTAAGCTTTTTTTAAGCTTTAATACTTTGTTTATATTTATTTTTAAAAAATATAAATGTTAATTTAAACTTTTTAGTAAAGTTAAAAAAATTTATTAAAAAATTTTTAATATTAACTTATTTATTTTTATTTAAAGTAAAAGTATTTTTAGCTATATAAAACCTAAATTTAGTT
Organism: Poronia punctata; assembly: GCA_022579005.1. Lineage (NCBI taxonomy): Eukaryota > Fungi > Ascomycota > Sordariomycetes > Xylariales > Xylariaceae > Poronia > Poronia punctata. The sequence continues at coordinate 874 of MU401752.1, forward strand.
TTTTTAGTAGCAAAAATAATAAGCTTTTTATTAAGTTTAATAATATTAATAAGTTTAAATTATTTAAGCTAAAGTTTTTTATTTTTTAAGTTAATATATTACTATAGCTATAAAGCTAAAGCTTTTATTTTAAATTTTTTATTTTAGTAATAAAATTTTTTTAAACAAAATAGTTTAATTTTATTAGCTAATACTATTATTATTAAGTTATTATGCTATTAAGCTTTAATAATAATAATAAGCAATATAAGACTTTTAATTATTAAAACTAGCATAAATAGCTAAATTATATATATTAATTAATATATGCATAAAAAGGTTAAACTTTTCTTTTTTGCAAAATTTGCATATACTAAATAGGTAAGAAGGAACTTTTTATAAGAGGACCTTTTCTTTTATAGTAGTCCTTACTGCAGCCGTATAACTTCTACTGTATAGGTATTACATTAATTCCTGTCATCTCATGACCTGTTGGATCTAACATGTACACGTACACACTTGCCTGGTTATACATTGACAGCAACTACGCTCTGATTAGGTGAGCAACCAACCTCATACGGGTAAAAAGGTATCATGCAAAACGTTCATCTCAGACATCATCTACACTTCACATGGACATTGCCAATCACTTCAGTAAGATGTCAAGGAACACGAGCATGGTATGTGCCGAATGTGGTTCGTGTAAAGGCAGACTGATGTGTAGTCCGCAACGAGGCAAAGCCTATGTACTCGGGGGATCCTAATCCTCTCTTTCCCTGATCCCTAACTCAAACCAGCAGTCTCTCTCAAGTGAGACCGGATAAAAACAAACGCAATCAATCCATGCCCTGAAACTCCTAACGCACCACAAGATTCCAACCCTTTCCATCAGTCGAGATGCTCCAATCATAAGTCGAAAGAAGGTGCCATGTCGACATAGAATAAGGAGATGGGTAGGTGTAGACGAGTTTATTTAGGCAAGACCTTCGTCATTGGAGTCGTGATCCTCGTCATGCCTACAGTCACAAAGTTATAGTCAGTAGTCTGGTAAGTAGGGTCTGGGAAAAGGGAAAACTTACTCAATCTTGAGCTTCTTCTCTTCTTTGACCAGAATCTCTTCCTCCTCGGCATCGTCAGTGCTAGCGGCGGGTGCCTTTCGCTTACGACCACCAGGGGTCTTGGGCGTCTTGGGTGTTCTAGGAGTCTTGGGCTTCGCATCCCCATTCTTGCCTGTTTTCTTGGGGGTAGCGGGCACAGAGCCCTCGCCGGCAGGGGCGCCCTCCTTGCGCTTCAGCTTCTGAAGATGCTGTCTGTAAGAAAAATCATAAATGTCAGCGACCATCAAAATAATAATAATAATAATGACAAGTAATGAAATTCCGAAACTCAACAATGCTGTTGTGTATTAGTATTCTCGATATCTTATATCGGTTGTCACGAGGCATGGTCTTGGAGGGGGTCATTACAGAGCGGCGTTATAAGTGTAGGAATAGCCTTTGGCATGGAGATGTTCAATGATCTCGTCCCATTGCTGGGTACTGGGCGGAGCGACATCGATAATCTCCATAAGGAGATCGGAACGAGTCTTGTCGTTCCAGACTGTGCGTCCGGCAGCCGTAGTCGCCATTGTAAGAGATGTAATCAAGGTTGGTGGGGAATAAAAGGTAGTAGAACAGAGAATATGAATTATAAACCCAGGTGGTTGATGAGGGACATTATTTTATAAAGTAAGAAATGATGGGCGATGTGTAATGGAGTTGAGCAGTGAGAAGGGGGTAGTGAGAAGAGGGAAGTGAGAAGAGGGAAGTGAGAAGAGGGAAGTGAGAAGAGGGAAGTGAGAAGAGGAAAGTGAATGTGGGAGTGGTAAATGTGGATGGCATCAACATATAAGGTATAGTGGAATGGGAAAAGAAAAATGGCAAGTAGTAAAAATACAAACCGAATTGCATTCCACGTAGTATCAATGCCTCGGGCCTTCATGCCTGCCACCATAGCATCCTTTTCCTCATCAGAGAATTTGAGTGAGGTAACTTCAATCATAGTCATGAAGAAGCATTCGACAGTTTGCTGATCCCATTTGACAGGCATCTTGATTCGATATGATGGCGAATGTAGAGATTTATGACGGAAAGGCAGATAAGAAGTAATTAAAGGAAGTGAGGTTGGTACAAGAGAAGGAAATAATGGAACTGTGGTTGTAGAAGATGGAGATTGCTGGCGGACGAAGAGTAGAAGATGGCAAGTAAGGGAAGAAGAGAGGCCCGAGTGGTTCAAAATAACAAGTCAACTACCACGTATTTTCCCAGGTGGGATATATATGTACATGTACATGTACATCTGTTGGCAGGTACCAGTACAAGTAGATATCTACTTATGATGATACCACACGTTTAAGAAAAGAACAAAATGAAAAATGCATCTTACCGAATACCTTCCCAAGTGGTATTGAAGCCATTGCCTTCCATTTCGGCGAGGATAGCTTGCTGCTGTTCAGGCGGAAAAGTTCCGTGCACACGAGCGATGGCAGCGGCCAAAGCACTGTCTGCCTCTCCCGTCCAGAAAGGGCCTCGTCCTCGAGTAGTCGACATTTTGTGATGATGCGTAGTTATCTTGAAGAAAGTATTGAGGCAGTAGACGATAATAGTACCGGAAGAACAATATGGCAATTAATTGACTTGGAGTGATAAGTTCAAGGTGACGGTGGGATAGCTGAAGGGAATGCGGGAGGGCAGCGTGATGGTGAAAGTTCTGATATGAAATTTTGGAAGGGTTAACGAAGTTGGTATGTGCAAGGAAAGTTGTAAGTTGCTACGCGACCAGTATGTACCATATGTTGACTGCGTGTATGTACTTTTCATATTCGTCATTGTATACTTAGCGTTTAGCTAACCACCCGGCCATAGGGACAGATACATGTGCATAATCCTCTATACACCCTTATCTGATTGTAATTAGAAATGACCGCTACCAGATGTCTCGTCACTTCGTTAGTGCTTCGTCTATCAAAATCCTGTTTACGCCCGTCTCCCCACAGCCCTCCTTTCATACGGCCTCCAACATGGCCTTAGAACAACAGAATACCGCTTCAAGCGTAATATATATGGCAAACCCGGCGCCAGCGATGAGTGCCACGGTTTGAGCAGACGTGTTTGTACAGAACCGTCCAAAAAAACCCAAGGCCACATGTAATCGAACCTTTATAAGAATAAAACGCACCCGGTCTTGGCACGATGAGCTTTCTCTCTTGTGCGAAAGTAGCCAGTCATTACCGAAATCACCAATTTGGTTTGTGCTGGGGACCCCATACGACCGCCATGGTCCCAAATGCCAGCCTTGGAACCCAGCGAGTCGCTGACTGATATATGCCGCACTCGTTCCCGGTTAGGCTTCGCCGTAATACCTGATATACAGTTAGAAAACATTCCTACTTCCTATATAGGTCAGGTGTTGTGCTTACTCTGGTGGGTAGTCTTCCACCGCAGAAGCGATACCATCAGCCGCTAGAACAAGCGCCGCCTCGTCACTGTTGACGTGCGACACCGCCTCGCCGACACTGGCTTCTACATCAACCTCGAGCCGTTGACGTTTCGAAGGCTGTTCTTGTACATCAGGACTAGACCTCAACTGCTTGGTGGGTCTTGAGCTCGTGACCGGTTCGTCAGTAGGAGCGTTAACCGGCGCAGAGGGTGCCGGCAACGGATTGCTAGCTAAGGTCTCGGGCGGAGTATTCTCTTTTGGTTGAGGTTGTGCCTGCTGGGTGTCCGGCAACGGCGCCGGTGGCAATTTCCTCGGCCGCCCACGTCCAGGACCCGGACGACGCGTAATGACGGGATTCCCAGGCGAGATTTCTTTACGTTGACTATCCAAGCTGGATTTAGTAGATTCGGACTTGTGCTGAGCCCGACGTAGGCCCTGGAAATGTTGACTATTGCGCGTTAGTGTTACGAGGCAGTATGATAGAACCAATGGAGAGAATGGCTCGATGTATATCCCGAGGAGTCAGGGGAGAAATTGGCTTAGGAACCGACAAGACTGAATTCTGGGGAGGTTTCGCAATCAGCGTATTTATAGTACAGCGGACGCAGCACAGACAAGCATGTACACCAGGTCCTGACTGGTGAGATATATTCGGATGGGCGTTGTGCCGTAGCCGAGGGCAGGCATGGGTAAAAAGTCGGTGGAGTTTGGGGAGACGGGCCAAGCCGGTGCAACAAGAGAGAGTTCCCGTCGCGAATAAAGTAGAAGTGACCTTGTGCAATGATAGGGAAAAGGCACACAAGACAAGACCCAGCTACTCACCGACATCCCTCATTAGTAAAGCCGTATCCTATCGACCGCATATGATGACCAATATTGGTCCATTCGGCGCCACTTATGACACCAATGTTCTTTACCGAAAGAATTGTAAAGAATAGGTCTTTGTCCGCTCTGTCATTCCAATTTTTATTCATTTTATATGTAGAACCGTTGGAATTATAGGTAGCGTTGGATTATTAGTGTCGCAAACAAATAGGTCGCTGCTGAGCTGCAGCAGCAATACAGGCGCAGCGCAATTAAGACAATGGGCAAGAGCGATGCAAATTGGAGCAATCGATGTTATGAGACCGACACAAGCTCTATTGGCTACAGCTTTCCAGGTAGAATGACGACTTTATCTTGGCAAGTCGTCAGCAGTTGTGAGAGCGATTATGAGGTGAGAAGATGATAGCTGTGACAGCGCAGCTCTCTTGGAACACGTGATTATTAATGAGAACAATATGTCGCGACGAAGTAGTAACTTGCAAGGTACCTGCAGGTAAGTACCTGTATATACAAGGCGGTGATGGATCCCGGATAATCTACAGCCTGGAGGTAGGCAGGTACTTGCATTTACCTACAAAGATATGTAACGTACCAGGTACTCTGTTTACTGAAGGTGTAACATCAAATAGGTGCATTGGTCTACAAGTATACAAAGTACCGACATAGAGTCGTACTCTATTATCGTAGACCTACCTACATGCAGGTTAGATTACTATACCAAGGGCCACCCCCGAACACCGCGTAAGTAGGCAATTGTTAATAATAAAAAATGAATTTGGAGTATTATGTATGATTAAGAGCAAATTCCAGTCTACACGTATTATATAACAGCATGTATCGTAGTACTAAGGATGGTATTGGAGATTGTGATGAGCTTGGCCCAGTTAAGCCTACATAATTCAGACGCCTTGTATATGCAAGCTCGAAAGGACTCGGGATCATCGTCAAGGAGAAGTACAAAACGCTCAGGTATCCCATCCCTGGAGGGGTACTCACGTGAATTGGCGACTGCGACGTGAGTGACTGGCCCACACAGTGTCATACTTAGTGTATCATTACGCGTCTAGCTCCCCAACCTCCCCATTTTATATTTCTTTTTCCTTCTCGTCTCGGAGTCTTTTACCCATTTATTCACCATCCGTCCATCCCACCGCTTGGGAGTCACGTTCCGCATGGTATCTCCAAGGAGACTTGCCTACCATAGCCGACTAGGTGCTACCTGCCTGCCTCGAATCTCAGTCTTTATCTGTGGCTAAAGTCATTATGTCCTGTGGTCTGATCCTGTCTATGGACATATGAATATCTCATTCCAGTCGTCAAATTTGGTTCTTCAAAGCAAGCGTTGGACCTGTGGCGTCTGCATACGACCACGCACGTACAAACAAGGACGGCCAACAGAAATCCATTTACGCGTACCTATCAGTCCGCTAGCTATCGGTCGAGTACCTAATATAATTCTACTTTAGCTTGCTTCAACCTCAGCTGACAGGGGCAGAAGCCGCGGAACCTACTTCAGTTCCCCTCTCCCCCAACCTCCTAATTGAAGGAGCATGACTCACTTGTTTCAGGCCAATCGCGAGTTCCCGTGCTTCCCCGGCATCTTCGTCACCACTTGACCATCCAATCAATACGTAGCGTAGATAATTTTATGTGTCTGTTGCTGTTAAAGATGGAGAGGCGTGAGATTGGAAACAAAAGATTCAGTGCGCAATCCAGCGATTGAGCGATCTGTTTCGTCTATCTTCTTCGTGTCTTGCATAGATCTATCATCCACCCAGCTGGCAGTCGAGTCGAGTTGTGTCGAGGTCGCAACTGCTGTACTTGACTTCCTGTGGGTCTAGCGCCCAATTTAGCTACGAGTACACATCGATAGTAGGCAGGCACATACCTACTCGTCCTCGTAGACTAGGATTATGTCAAGTAGTATCGATGGACATGTAGAGATAATGCGACCCATCTCGAATTACAGCCGGGGTTTGCTGCCTGCAGCTTCAAGTTTTTCTGTCATATTTAAACTCGACTGTGATCCTCGCCGTGTCATAAAATGGTGGTGTTGCTAAGATACGCCCAGCAACAGAGGAACAGGCCCTTCTACCGAGATGACGCCTATTGGGCAGCCGAGTTGGGTCCAAAAAACCACTTTACGCGGTGTGCCGCGTACCATCCCACTTTCGTGTTGGCCACCCCGCTGTCTTTCCTGACAATCCTCGTCAGCCAAGGCAAAAGGCCGAAGATGGTCGCCTCATTCGTCGCTTTTCGGAGTTGCTAGGCAACCAAGGCAGCCATGTCTCATCTCTTTTTCCCCTACGAGTAGGGTATTTCGCATACTGTCTGTTGTACAACGTATAACGTCGTAGTAAGTAATAGTTCGGTCTAGTACAAGGTAGGTATCCTTGGGAATAAATAGCAACGAGACCAAAGCGGGCTTTTCATGCAAGCACTTAAAGGGACCCCGCGTTGTTGCAAATGGCCGTTTGACCCCATGCCACTCTAACCTAATGACCTAGGTTAGGCCTCTAAAGGGACGTCCATCCCCTTCGATCGTCTTTCTTCTTGATGATAAGAGGCGTCCCTTTGCCTAATACCTGGTTTCTCTTACAGTGTGTTGCCGGTCGTCCATCCTCTTTTTTTGTCGTATCGTCGCCAAGCAGCTGGATTGCTTTTCACTAGTTTCAAGCGATTGTTCCTCTTCTTTGACCCCTGCAGTCTGTGTTGCCTCATCATATTCGGGCCCCAGACTGCTGTGATCTGCCCAGCATCTTCCAAGCTGGGTGAGATCTTTATCCAGAACATTTGGCCATATATTCTCCTTGCCTCTTCTCACCGACTTTCACATATACTCCCTTCGTGACTCACTCAAGCTTTCTCAACCTCCTCACGTTCAGACTAGCCTCATAATCAGACCGACCTCCAAACCACTTCACATAGAGTCGTGCACTTATTATTCGACCCTATCGCCTCTTCCGAGGCCACTGCGACTGCGCCTGCGACTGTCCCGGTCCTGTATCAAGTCCAGTCCTTCTCCCAACCAAGTTCCCAATCATGTCTGCAAACAACGACAATGCTATGACGAGATTTCTCTTCGCCATCCTAAAGCAAAAAAACCTCAAAGATGTGAGTTTTGCTGGCTTTCCGAGGGGACATTTGGGTGTTCCTATCTAATTACTACCACAGATCGACTGGAACAAAGTCGCTCACGATCCTATCCTCTCTCAACCGATAACAAATGGCCATGCAGCTCGGATGAGATACTCGAGATTCCGATCTGCCATGTTAGGTCTCGAGCCAACCAGGCGGAACCGCACAGGTCCACCCAAGTCAAAAGTCACAAAGTCGAAAAAAGACACCAGGACGAGGAGAGAAGATAGTGTGAGGCCAGGCTCTTCTGCTGCCGCCTCACCTGCTGATTCCGCGCCGGAACCACCACAACCAGCACCACATAGGATAAAGCAAGAAAATGCACATTACGGCTACAACAGCCGTCTCACACCGGCCTTGACTCCGGGCCCCGTCTCCGGGGCGCCTACCTCTGCGGCCAATCCGGCGCTTCTTCAAAATCGGTTCCTCACGCCTTGTAGTGACACGGATCCTTTCCCGCCGTCTCCTGCTATGGCGCCCAGTCCTGCTAGCGAGATGATTCATTCACAGGGCCCGTTCGGCTTCCACTCAACCGCTTACCATGATCATCATGTCGATGCAGCTTGGGCGCCGGGCACCTCGTACTTTGCCGCGGCTTATCCCTTTGATGAATATTCCCCTATCCCATGTGGACACCAACAATATCATCACACGCCACATCCTCAAGAACACATGTCCATGGCTAATCAGTCGATTGAGGCTGAACCTGAGCGGGTGTACGTGAAGCGGGAGGACATGAACCGGCATGGGTGAGCGTAGATCAAGTTTACGGTACAGATCGAGGGACCTACTACTACCTACATGGTCAAGGGGTAATAATATTGTACGTGTATGTAATAGAAAACGACCAGTCGGGTCAGGGGCAGGAGATGGCACGGCCTATGGTTCATTACTAGGTATGCGCCAAGGCGTGGAATATTTATTTTTGCGGCGTCAGAGCGATGATATTATGCTTGCTTGCAGTCCTGCTTTTCATGGTTACGGTAACCTTGTACTTTTACTAGGTAGACTAGGAGTTTACTGCATAACTCAACTCCCATATAAGCAGTCGGACATTAACCAGAGCCGCTTAGATGATGTTTTTTCTGCCTGAAATCTTTGTTTTTCGGTGAGTGACATCCGTGGTAGTCCGCGACCCAAGTTTGCAAGGCAACATCGGTGGCGTCACGGGACGGAACGTCCGAATTTCGATAACCAAAAACCAAAAACCACCACCAACACCACTACCGACCTGTATGTAACACAAAAGGTTACTTCTTCACCGCTTCCCCGTCAAACCGGGCGTAACCTAACCTAACCCCTTACCTCTTTCGTTTCTTTTCTTTTTCACAACCACCGAGAACCAGGTTTCTGGGTTTCTTTGCTTAATCTCGGAGATCTCTTACACAACCATTTTTCGGAGGTCTAGAACGAACATGGGTAAAAGGTAAGATGGGATAAAAAGGATTGGTTCGGTTCGGTTCGTTGTGTTGTTGGGTGTTGGTGGCTGGCTCGCGGGATAGAAGCCGTATGCACGAAAACCTGGATCGGACCAAGTTTGTCTGTGTAGTATGTATGTACCTGGCAAGGGATGAATGAAGTGAAACTGAAAACGTCCAACGAAAGAAAAGAAAGAAATTATTTTCGCTTCGGTAAGGTAAGGTAGGTTCGTAATATCTCTTGCAGGTGACGTTCCTGTACTCGTAAATTGTTACTTGCTTGGTTAAGCCCGACCCCTGATGCTGACAGAGCAGAAACGAATCTAGGTAAGGTAAGGTAATTTGATATATCATCTTGGCTAATCTCTCCTCTTTGCCAGCTCAGCCTCGTACATATAATACAATGTAACCTAATTTTATACCAGATGCTTCGGGATCTGCGATCGATGAAAAGCTTTTCGCAACTGACAAGGGGGAAACACTCGCTAACTACCGTATTTGATAAATGGCTTGATGTCAACTTATCTAGGTAGTCTGCATACGCCTTCATCTCTCGAGGCGAAGTGGAAGTGGCTTACCGGATTATGCACGTTACCTAGTCTAACCTGGTAAACATGGATGATGGGTGTCAATGTTATTGTGCTGCGTTGTAACTTGTGGTCGAGGAGAAAGGAGAACTACTCGTAAGCAAAACTACAGGGTATCTCCCCCCACTCAGGTCCTGCCAAGATTTATGTTTCGATATAGGGATGGGGGTGGGAGTGGGACATGGTCATGATGGGATGGAGAAGAAAATCTGTTGTTAGTTGTATATGAGGCATGTCACTTTTATATAATACTGGTTTTTCTGTACATCAGCTCTTAGTAAATCTAGGGTAGTCAAGTTGTACAGTCAAACACCCGTCGTTTAATGCGCATCAGCGCCTAGCCTACCTATCCCGTTAAAGGGGGGAATAGTGCAGTTCAATTCATCGCTCCTAAGATATTACATCATAACTTATAAGATACCTTAAGCACGAACTCAAATAATTCAAATGATCATGAAATCTTCACTTATTAGCCTGTCTCCCCATATGAGATAGTTACATATATGCTTAACACCGACCTTATTCTCCTGATGATGTTGAGTAAGTGAGTGAGATCCCCCCCCCCCCCCCCCTTTTCAACCTCTCCCCCCACCACCCCCCACGAAACCAGTGCAAGACACACCTACTCGTATTCCTTTTCCCTTCTACGACGAGAAAAGAACCGCTCAGCTCAAACATGAGGAATAATATCCAATAAACAGTTTCTACCTACCTTAAAAAGACAGATACAAGTCTCTTGACTTGATCATCAGCGTAAATAGCAAAAATCTTAGCCCAACAACCGAGTTAAAAACCATCTAATAATAACACCAACACCAGGTTCCCCGAGACAAGACTTAATTAAGAGACACGCCACTGGTGAAACATAATAAATAAAGACAAAGATAAATCAAACACACCACGACCACGTGGGATAGGGAGCTCCCCGACTCAAAACGCTTCAGTTATCTAACCTAGGTAGTTTCTGGGTTATCTTAGTCTGTATTAGACAACAATATCTCTTCACGGGACATAAAACACGTCTCTTAGACCCTTCGAGATCCCCTTTAACTACCTACGTGGTAATATCAAAGTTCATCGCTGGCAATATGAGACAGTTAATAAAGAAAAATCGAAGAAGCTGGAAAACGCTATGACATATCTCATTTTCAGATGGACATCCAAAGGCAAGAAGCGGAGAGACTGAAAGAGAGCGACTACAGCTATTACTCGTATTCTGAGCCATAACCTCAACATGCGTATCGTGTTTAGATGTTCCGTCTCTGCGGTAAATGCATCAGCCATATCCATGCGACACTCTTGTAATTGGTCGGAATTTGTCTACTTTAGGAACTTCCATTCTGTCATTCCTGTAAGTTTGTTGAGCGCACAGGAGTAACTGAGCAAGGATGAACCCCTTTAGATGCGGGCACATAGACTAGACCCAGCCAACTACTATCTGGAACAAAAGGCAGCTGTATAAAGCGAAAAGACGGAAGAGATACGTGGATTGCAGCCAATGACTTTCTTATCACGCTATAGCATTAGAGTATATTCTCGAGTAAGCCAACTCCCAAACGTCGTAAGCCGTGTCACGCTATTCTATCTCTCCGTAGAGTCATTGTTACTCTACCGCTTTCGTCCATCTAAGCGCCGCCCCTCATTTGTCTTCTTCTCCGGCGCTTTACCCTTGTCATCGCCCTCTCCCTTCCGCTTCACGGCCCCTCTTAAAGTCTGACCCTGCCCCGCGAAATGCGGTCTGCTGGCATTTTCCTTCTCCGCCTCCCGGTCGGCGTCCGTCTTTACCGGCTTGATCTCATAACCAAAGAAGAGTTTGTTCGGCGGTAAGCGTAACGGCATGGACCCGTTCAGTCCTCGCCGTGGTACTGGAACAGTGCGGGTCGATGCTTCGGGAACTGGAGTTGAGGGCTTTGGTGACGAGCCTTTACTGCCCTTCTTGGAATTAAGCTTGTGCCCCTCGGTTAAGAAGTGAGAAGCCACTGCGCGAGCTCCCGCGGCGGCTGTCGTGGCATTCGGCGCGATAGCATCATAGTTGATGGCTTGTGCCATAGTCCCTTGATTATGGAGCAGACCACCAGCAGGTAGCCCTCCACGGGTGCTCCTCGGCGTACTTGTGCCGCTGCTCTTGGTCGGTTCGACGTATCCTACTGGCGGGGCAAAGTCCACCGACACATCCGTCTCGATCATACACACTCCCATCTTTTCCGTCTCTGGCTTCACCTCCAGCACCGCCATTTCGTATAACTGGTCATTGTATTCGAAGTTGAACACATCGCCCTTTGTCAACGTCGCAAAGTTTCGGAACGCCCTCTCAAGTACCGCCTTGGGATCGCTAATATCAAGAAAGTTGACCGACTGAGGTTGTAGCTTGACCATCTTCGCTAGTTCGAGCGATGTCGACTTGATCTGAATCATATCCCCGACATCCAACTGTAAACATTGCATCATCTACTGCCGTTAGCGTAAGGAAGTATTTTGGTCTTGGGCCTTGCCTACCCATTGCGGTATGTATGCGCGGCCCTCCTCGGCAACAAACTCCAGTACACCAGCATGTGTGAAGCGTTCCTTCTCGCCGTTTACCAGTTCCATCATAAGGGGCCACTGTACGTGTAGCTGCGAGATCTTCTGGAGGGCCGAGGGTGGCAGGAAGATCTTGGAACCATAGTTGAGCTCGGGTCTCTCGGCGCCGGGTGCCATTATCATCGGATAGCAACGGAAGTATTCGTCGAACCGACGCAGTGCCGGGCCGCGCGCGCCGTATCGTGCCAGGTTATGCATATTCATCGGGTCGTCTGGGTCAAGACCGAAACCGGGGCGAAACTAGACAAAGACGGAAAGAAGTGAGCTTAGAGGTCAAGACGACAAACTTGTACACGGTACGAACCATTGTGCAGACTTTCGAATGAGCTTCGGAGTGGATGTTTGAATGGCGAGTGGCGATAGCGGGGAACAGAAGCAGCAGTAGACGAGGCTTAGAAGCTGGGAAAAACCTTGAAGAGCTTTATGGGGCCGAGGGGCAGTAAAGTGTCAAGGCAGTTTTATTACGTTCACGATAAAAATAGGCGGTATTGAAGCTGTCTTGAAAGGTAGAGAGGTAAGGCAGCTACCCGTAACAAAAGATGACGAAACAATCGGCTGTGGGATATTCCGCCTAGCAACTGTACCTAATCCAGTAACCTAGTACTATTAGGTAAGTCCCATACCAGGGTACTTCTACGCAACATTGTACTATTCCTAATCAAGCCATTCAATACTGGAGCTGCCCCGCACACGATTACAGTTACAGCGGGACATTCGCGATTAGCGCGTCGACCCTAGCGTTGTAATGCCGCCAAGGGACCTAACCTAAAGCTTTACCCCACTGTGAAATACCTAGCTCCAAGCAACATGGGCAAAATTCAACGTCATTTTAAACAGGGTCCTCATCCTAGATCTATCGTACTTATTCCAAATTCATCAGCCTTCCTTTATCACCACGTATTCCGCCCCTTTTTATGCGATCAGTTTCAATGCTGTTTAGCTGACAGCACTTCTATCACTTTCGCACCACAAATCCAAAACATGTCCACAAGATTCAGCGCAGCGCGTCCCAAGCGCGCAGGCGAGACCTACGCCCGCCAACACCACGGACAGACGACCGGGCCCGACTCCAAAAAAGTCAAATTCGACGTGCGGAATCCATCAGCGCTAGCGCCCGACGCAGTAGACGAGGAAGAGGACGAAACCACAGATGTATTCCTCGAAGCAGACGCCGACGTGATCCGCGGCAGCGCGGCGACGAAACGCGGCGCCGTCAACATTGACGGATACGATTCGGATTCGGACCGGGAAGAGTTGGGGACTCTACACACGGCAAAAGCGAAGAAAGCGGCTGCCGATGACGCCGACGCGGATATGGATGACATGTTTGCAGAGGATGACGGGGATGCGCGCGATGATACGGTGGATGATGAGACGGGGAAGAAGAGCAAGGAAGTGAGGTTCATGAGTACGGGCGAGATACAAGGACAGGAAGAAGAGTCGAGATCAGGCGGACGGATACGTTTGGATGGAGAAGACGAGAGTTCCGACGACGACGAGGAAGCGGTTGCGCTGGCGATACAAGAAGAGGACGTGGATGAAGAAATCGGTGCTGGAGGGCGGAAGAAGCACGCACCCAAACTCGAAGCCTTTAACCTGAAACAGGAGAATGAAGAGGGTCGCTTTGATGAAGCGGGTAATTTCGTCCGGAAGGCAATAGATCCGGACGCCGTACACGACCGGTGGCTCGAAGGCGTGAGCAAGAAGGAGATGCGGCGGGCTGCTGAGGCGCATGAGAAGCGCGAGGCGGAGCTGCGCCAGAAACGACGGGACGAGGACAGCGCGTTGACGTCGGACTTGTTGAAGGCTCTCATCACGCAACTTGAGCGTGGCGAGACGGCATTAGAAGCGCTCGCGCGTCTTGGGCGCCTCCAGAATAAACAAAAGGTCAAGAAAGTGCCAAAGTGGAAACAGAAGAAGCAGGCGCAGAAGTCGGATTCTATGGATGTCGACGAGAAGGAGAAAGAGAAAGAAGCCGAAGATCCCGAGCAAAAACGAATTAAAGACGCCGTAGATGCGATCACTGACGCGGCCGACAAGCTGCTTGGCCGTGACCGTCCCGATGTATACGATCGGGAAAGGGAACGTCTGATACGAGAGTATGTACGGGAGACAGATGAGGAGTGGATAGAGCCGGTTCAACAACAGGCCGAAGCGGTAACAGGTGATGCCACGAGGATGTGGGAATACAGGTGGATAGACGGCCGGGATGGAGCAGATAAGCAAGGTCCGTTTGACGGCAACATGATGAAAGCGTGGCAAGATGCCGGTTACTTTGGCGAGGGTGTCGAGTTTCGCGAGGTGGGTGATGATGTATGGACCAGGGTAGGAAGTTTTGTTTAGCACATACCCTTTTTTTTATTTTTATTTTTTATTTTTACCAGATGGGATATGAGAACTTGACGGTTAAGAATTGCGTCGCTATGTCGAACATTCTCGGACCTCAAATAACGACCATGTTTCACCAATGGACTTGAAATCACCTACTACGAAAGTCGAAAGTCACAGGGTATCAATATTGTAATTTACGAATTTCATAGCTTGGTAGAATTCTTGGTCGTAACATAATTCGCTTGCTCGGCCTTGCCGGTGGGATATCAATCAACCAAATACAACAGGAACAGCGGATCAAGATCCACCAAAACCCCTCGAGCTTGTTACGCAAACGCCCTGACCAAACACAAAACGGCTTGCCGCTCATTACCACCTTCCGCACAGGCCTTCCTCCCTTTTTAACAACCGTAGTAAACCAAGCTTCGGCTTTGGCCAAAAGCTGCTAGACGCCTGTATTCCCCTAAACCCGCTCGACCAGCGGACGCCCAACGCCAAAACACCATTGCTCTCAAGGGCAGTCGACAAAGACTCTGAAAGCAGCAAAGAACCGCGTATCCGTGCGGGGGTATTCGGTCTCCAACGTCGCCAAATGACTAGAAAAGGCAGAGACAGTCCTTTGGTATCGTGTCGTAGAGTCATGGCCCATAATGTACATCAAAATCTTACAGCCCCTATTTGGTCGTAGAGTTGCATGTGTCTATCCATGCTGCATCGTCTCATCCACCATTAACCAAGGATCGCCCGACCTTGACCAAATCATCTGCAGGTTTGAACGGGCGATCGAGGCGGAGAGTTTTGCGCATAACCTCAAGGCTGATAGGTATCGCTTCCTCCGGAGTGCTCCAGGGGCCAAGTCTGTCAATGAGCTTCCCGACTAGTCCGCCATCACCGGAATCGGATCCGTTCATGCACGTCCCTAGCTTCTTACGCATCTGGTCAGCTGACCGCCATACCTCCCACTCGTGCTTGTTGTCGGTGACAATCTGCTCTGCCATTTCTTGCTTCGAAGGAAGGAACCAGAAGGACCGGCTCATATAGTTCATGCATATCCCTTGTATGCGCAGAACGAGGGCGGACAGTTGCATATTTTTGCTGCAATCCGCTCGTATAACTCGGAAGAGAGGCATTACCTCCCGCCACGTATGCGGCCGGCGTGGCTGTTGCTCCAAATCGAGAGCGTCGCTTAGTAGCGATAAGGCGTGCATGTACGACAGCAGAGACTGGATCCCCGCGGAAAGGGCCACTTGGTATTCGGCATCCGGTGGTGGCCCTTTGCTCTTCATGATGGCATCTCTCTGGTGCTTTAACTTGGTGCCCAGTTCCATGAAGGACTTGTGTTCTCGATGCAACTTATGCGCTCTCTGCAGCTTCTCCGGCGCAATCGGTTCCCGCCGTCGCTCAAGGGGTATTTGTGTCGAGGGCGTGAGGCCGTTGGTTGCACCCGGGGTTCCAACTTGTGAGCTATTCGAGGCCATGCGGCTCATAGCTATCGACTGTTTCGGCGGGGTGGACGGTCTTAGGTTTTCCGATGTCCTCGGCCGTTTTGCTGCTACGTGGGAGTTGGTTGTGGTAGGAGGCCGTTTGCGAGCCGTGCTCGATTCGACGGCTACCGAGCTTTCGCGGAGGCGTTCTTCTTTTCTCAACATCTCCGTCTTCTTCTTTTGGCCCGATGGTAAATTAAGCAGTCGCTCGATCGTCTTTGCCTGCCGTTTCTTATACTTCATGACGACCACCAGTGAAGCGGGCTCCTCCTTCCTAGTCTCGACATGGATCATGTCTTCCCGTGTTGACTTGGCTGACTTCTTGACAACCACCGACGAGTCGGATCCCTGACTGCTTCGCTGACCCCCTTCTTTCGATTCTTTGGACGGTGTGCCCGATTTCGTCTTCATCCTGGCAAGTTCGTCCATGACGATAGGAGGTAGCGTTGGGGAGAGAAGTGGTGGCAATACCCTGCGTTTCTTCGCATTGGGTGAAGGCTCGCGGTCTTCCTTCATTCGCTTGGGTGGCGGTTTCAGGTTGACGGGCTCCGCTGGTCGCTTCTTAGGGCTTGGCCGCGGTTCTGAAGGAGGCTCCTTCACTCTGTCAGACGACTTGTCGAGACTCAATCCATCAATGGACAAGGGAGACAGCAGTCTTGGGACTGCCTTGGAAGCCGGCTCGTTGTTGCTAATGGCCCTCTTGTGCATAGACGGGCCGTTGCTGCTAGACTTCGAGAGGCCATTGGCCTGCAAATTCGGTCTGGGAGACGCGGAGCGCAATGTTGATGAACTGGTCACCGACTTGCCATTGACGGTGGGCAAAGGCCTTGCATCCTTCACTTCGTTCTTCCCATGCGGTATCGGTTTCGCAGACCTCTGAACTTGAGCAGGCAAGTCTTTGGATGGCCGGGGCGCAGTGCCATTGGGAGTCGCGTCTTCTACCTTGGCGCGCTTAACGGCCCTGGTGCCATCATCTGTGTCCACTGGGCGCTTTTTCCGTTCTGGCGAAGGAGACCGATGGCGCGCCGCCTCCACTTTCATGGTCGCTGTCGGCTTTTTGGTATCACGGCCATTGTCCATTTCTTGAACAGCGGTATCTGTCCGTTTTCTGCCTTCCTCCTCTCCTATCGTGGAGAGCCCGTTAGGCTTCTCCTTCTCCTTATCCGCGGCTTTTGGCGTCGACCCCCCCTCGGCCTTTTTGCTCCTATAGTCTTTCAACGTAACTTTCTTTCTAGGTTTGTTCGGATCGACTTGTCGTGTAGCCGCCATGGGGGCATTCCGGGAGTTCGGCTCTTCTCGAACGTCAAAGTAGCCTCTAGTGATGAGGACTCCGCGATCCGCCTCACCACCAACCAGAGAAGTGAATTGGAGATGTCGGATGTCCTGCTCATCTAACCGCTTCTCGTCGGGGTGGATTCGGTATTTACGAGTCGGCGAAAGGGATAGGTAGAAGGGTTGTCTCGGTAGAATCTGGTCTGCTAGTTGCTTGATCGACTTCGCAGACTTCTCCATGGCTCTTCTTTGTCACAACAACCTCAAATTGGTCCGCGCGCAGGTATCAAGTATGATGCTCGGTCATGAAAGGGATTCGCGATATGAAAACGAGTGACACGATGTGGCGATGACAATCAGGCTGTTGACGCGAGAGGATGGGTATCTAATCATGTACTTGTCAGAAGATGGAGAAGACTGATAAATGTGCTACACCATATCAAGAGACGAAATCAAGTGTGTATTGCGCTGTCGAGGACAAACACAATGAGATTCAGACGGCGGGAATGGTCTGGCGAAGCCGCCCAATCCAAAGATGCCATTCAGAGAGGTGCAATGCAAGCTAGCTGGATGAATGTCGGCTTTGGAGGTGACAACTGACCTGTCAAACAATGTGGTGTGGGATGGGATGGCAGCGGCAGAAAGCAACAGCGCAAATGAGAGAATAAGCTTTTGTTGTCGCGTGTGCAATCGCTCTATGTCGGTTTTATCCAGCCTCCGAATAACCGGCGTGGCATCGACCCGTCGCATTTCCCATCGAATTGCACCGAGAGGTAACAAGACGAAGAAATAGCACGGTTGGGCAGCCGAGACACGAATGAATGATTGTGTGGTCGGGAGGGTGCGGAAATGGAGTGCAAAAGGTCGGAGGGTACGTAGTCGCCGGGGCCGTGCTTTGTTGCAGATACAGGTATACAAAGGCGGATATATCGCGAAGCAAGCCCAGGTAGCGGCAAACGGTGTGGAGCGTTACGTTGCGGTGCGGTGGGCTCAAAGAGCGGAGGAGAGGGAGGGATGTTTTGGGGACTTTTGGGGGGGGGGGGCAGAGAGAAACGCGGTAGCCCAAAGCTGGTAGTAGCGTCTTGACAAAGATGTTCAGAGGAATATGAGTTGGGAATAGTACGAATAGCGGAAGAAGCGTAGAAATGTACACACCAGCCTATTCAGAACTAGGTATCTCGGGGCTGTACTAGCGAGCGAGATAGGAAGTCGTTCTGCATTCAGGACAAAAATCCCAAGACAGCTTTTGGTTGAGCCGTTAAAAGATGAACAAAAAGATAGTTGATTAACGTAGACCAAGTTGCACACCTGTTGCAGAAATGGTAATGGCCAGACGCCCATAAGCCGACTTGGGGTAGAAGTGTTATGTTGTGCTGTTGCAGATGATCAGCGCGTGGTGGTGAAAGAAGAGCCCAAGACAAGTATCGAAGCAACAAGGTTTACACCAACAATAGACACTAGGTAATAAGGTAAGCTACTTGTAGGTGGGCGAGCAGCTGAACCAGTGGGGTGACAGGTTGGAATGCCCTAGCAACCCCCGATCGCCTCTCCCTTTTGCTATCCACTCCGTTGCGTTACAGGGCTGTCCCTGCCGACATATGAGGTCCAGCAGGAAGGTTTTGTATTGACATCTACCGTACAAGGATATACTCTAGTATTAAGTACGTATCTACGTACGAGTACACATATGTGTACACGTACCCCAAATCATTCAATAGAGACCACCTGAATAGGTTTGTTTTATAACATAAACTTAGCTGGATCGGTGTCGGCCTTACTGGTAGGTAGTCCTGCATGGTCAAGTCACTACCGGGCCCAAAACCCCTGTTCCTGTACGTTCTTATAACCGTAGGAAAAAGAGGGATCTTGTAGATATAACTTGTTGACCTACTCGTATTACTAAACCTCAACACATCTTAACATGCATTTCCATACTGTTTGCAAAAGTTGAATACATTTGGTGTCGTACCCAGTCCGATGATCAGCGGATTGACAACCATCAAGGAATCCCCTACCCTCGTCATCGTCTCTTGCATTCCTCAAGCAGAACGGGTCTCATTGGGTCTTGCAGGGCTACATATTACACCTCACTATGCCAGCTGGCTTTAGGCCCAAAGTGCAACTTTTTGCTGTCCCTTACAAGGCTTCCGCACAGTAATCTTGATGGCTGTCCAATTACAAGTTGAATACCTATTTTGTAATGTAATTGGGCCCGGGCCTAGATACCAGGTACGACAACAAGAGGTTTGTTATCTTGATCTGTGTGTGGCCCAATGACAAGACCAGGTGGCGAGTTTTCGCAATTCAAACTTTATTAAATGTGTGGAGGAAGGCGCGTTATTTTGATTCCAGTACGTACAATATACTCATATGTAACTGCGATTGTGGTGATATAGCATATACGTTATTGTTCATACTGTAGAGAAGAGTGATAGGAGGGCTTAGAGGACAAAAGCTATAAAGGCCTTCAGAATCAAGGTTTACACTGTAGGGAGGAAAGTTTCGAAACCCAAAGACGAATCTCCACCTACACGTAGGTAGGTGTACATTTGTCGAGGTGGGTTTTATCTACTCGTACTTTGAAGCCCAAGAAAGCACGTTAGGTATGTAGATAGTATAGTTTGGAATAGCCACAGGATGAAAACAATCAAGGTTCGTGTTTATTGTCCTGGACTCTTCGACCTACCCAGTTATCAAAACAAGCCGGAGTCGGACCCCGGTCCCATCCGGATCCGTGTCGCCCATTTCCTTGACTAAGGTTTATAGAGTATTTGCCTACCTATTTACAGCGCCGCGATACGACGTTCTTTTAAAGAACCAGTACGTTTCTCAAGCCGTAGCAACATGCAGAGTGAAACGTTCCATGTTCTGGTCTGCCTGGTAAGACAGACCACCTACAGTAGTATAACTTACCTACCCTGGAGAAAGATAATAATTCCACCCACCGGGGACATTTGCACCTCTTTTGTACAGATGACTGAACAAGTTTCCTAGATAATATTATCCTGAAAAACTATATTCTTCTGTGCTGGTAGGAACTGGAGCAACTGTCCCTTCGAAGCTCATAAATGTCACAATCTTGATTCTACACGTTGATGTACCATTCTGGGATGTCAGATACGAGTACCTAGTGTACATAAAAGCCAAGGTTCAATCGGTAGTGATGGTGGGGTTGAACTACTCCGTCGGAACCTTGCCGATAACAGAGCAAATCATATGGGGTTCACATACACCGCGAGAGCCTTCGTATGCGTACCTAACAACCATATATGGCGAAGAAGTTCGTTGACAGTATGTCCGGGGCTTACACAGATGCTTCACGAGTCGAACAACCTTAATTACCTATTCACCGTCTTACGCAAAATCTTGACATTGCCCCTCGTCGCTGGTAGTTTCGTAGACAATGTGTCCATATTCTCAACTAGATACCTCCATGTCCAATTACGTGTAATGTGAGGTAGTTACGTAGCTGCTTTCCTTTCCCGGGCCGGGAGACTAGGTACTGACAATCGCGCAACTCTTTGCCACCCATTACAGTTACCAGATTTCTGATTCTCAGAAGTTGACGGTATGCATGTGGGTATGTGGCGTACGCAGCTTAGATGCTCCTCCCCTGTTGGATACTTGGGCACCCGAGTAGAACATGAGGGCAGATGACATGACCATCTCCAACATTCCAGCCGGGGCTAGCCCCCCAGCATAGTAGAGAAGCTCATTTACCAGAACTTTCACCTGCTTATTTTCGAAACAGCAGCTAGCCAGCTAACCTAGAATTACTCTATCTTGACACGGTCACCATAACGGAAATAGCAATGGAAGAATCACAAAAGACCTAACAGGAGGTAAATATGATCCTGGCCGCGGGAAGGTATGGTCTTCGACTCCACTTTACTCCGAACTAGGTACCGGTCGTACCCTTCGCTGTCGACATAGGTATGTACAGTACCTGCACATGTGCGTACAAGCAGGCTTTTACCACGACAGTTTGAGCTGAAGCAGAGATCCCCCTTGTCCTAGGGATGCCGTTTCAAGTCGTCGGAGTTTTGAACCGTACAGCAATATAGTAAAAACAAGAGACATTGAAGGCCGGAGAGTAAACACTGGAGCTGGAAGATCAATGGGCTCGCATGCAAACATACGGGATAGGCACGTACTGGGGGCCGGCCATTGCTATACTCGTAGATCAGCCGGCGTTACAGTGAGCATCATAAGCAACGGAACGGGTGTGGGGCTGTTCCGGTGGTCAATTTAGGTTGAATAAATCTTGGTACCTACCGAAATATAGAAGTAATGCTAGGAAAACATGCGATATCTCGCACAATCCTTGAAAAGTGAAAAATCCAATGTTTGCCATTATTTCGCCGGATGCAGATATATCTTCAAATATGTGCCAAGATAACCCGATCTACAGTGTACCCAGTTACACAGATCTGTTTCCACCTTCTACACGTAATATGAGCACTGGGCTGATGGCCGGCCACCTTATCTCACAGTCCTCCAGTCCGAACAAGGGGGTAAAAAAAGGCGTGGGGCCAAAAAAAAAAAAAAGCCAGGATTCCCTAGCTCCCGAGTTCGGGATATTGATTACATACGTGCGTACGTCAAGGGATAAAAATAAAATGAAAAAACCTTGACACAAAAAAGACCAAACTAGACCAAAACGCAAATAAGGTAAAAAACGAACCCGCGTTACGTTTTCCCCTATTCTACCTAGGTACTTTATCTTTACCCCCACATGCGATCCTTGTTTTAGTTACCACGAGTAGGTACTTTAGCTAACCTAGCCCATAATTGACGATCGATCAGGGAAGGAAGAAAAAAAGAGAACCTAGCAGGCTGCAAACATACTCGTACTAGGTCCTACACAGCCTCGCCTCATCTCGTGTTGTCTCACTTTTCCATTCAACACCAAAACAAGACCAACCTACCCTCAACTTCAGAAAACCAAAAACCAAACCGCCCACAATGTCCGAACAATCAAGCATAACAACAGCCCTAATAACAACAACCCTCGCAGCATTCATAAGCGGCTTCGCCCTAGGCCTATACTCTGTCCAAGGGTATCTCGTCCCGCCATCCCTGAAGTCAGCCCGGAAAGCAAACCTGAACGATCCTGTTGAGAGCGACGAGTCCGACGTCGACGAAGACGACACCATTCTAGACCATGCGCCGAATTGGGCTAACGGTGTAGAGGCCGATAAACGCCAGGGACTTCGGGCGCAGGAGAAGGAGCTCCAGCAAAAAAAGAAGGAGGAAGAAGAAGAAGAACAAGATGATGAGCCAGTGGCTGTAGGAAAACCTAATGAGGAATGCAAACTTGTGCTCGTTGTGCGGACCGATCTGGGAATGACCAAGGGTGAGTTGAGATTTTCCCTCCCTTCTCCCGGCTCTCCTTTGTTGGTGGTTCCAAGTTTGAGCAACTAACATCTCCCGTCGGTGTAGGAAAAATTGCGGCTCAGTGCTCCCACGCCACGTTAGCATGCTACAAGAAACTAAGCCGGGCCGCACCCAAATCTGTGCAGGCTGGGATCCTGCGGCGCTGGGAACGGCTAGGACAAGCTAAGATTGCCGTACAAGTCAAGTCGGAAGACGAACTCCTTACACTCATGGCAAAGGCACGTAGCCTAGGAGTCACAGCCGAGGTCATACAGGACGCCGGACGGACGCAGATCGATCCCGGTAGCTTGACGGTTCTTGGCGTTGGGCCAGCTCCGAAGAGTGTTGTAGATCAGGTCACTGGTGGTTTGAAACTCTTATAATGGAAGCACGAGTAAACTGCTCAGCAAGGGGAGACGGATTTCACAGAGAATATTACGGGATTATTACGATATGATGGCGATCCACTCATATATGTGGACTAAGGTGATTTTCTCTTACAACACACTATCACGACGATACATAGACATGGGCCTAGCCCAACACGTGAGTACGAAGGCCTCCTATCAGCACTGAGATGGGGCGAGTACGTGGGCCGTGTCATAATCTAGACGCCCTCTCCCATGTGGAGGAATTTTTGGTCCCGGCCTTACTCCCAAGCATACCTGGGACCTCGGATTTGAACGTTTCAGCTTTTGCGCCTGACCACCGACAAATATATCGCAATAGGAACCACGCAAGCCCCCCATACCCGAATCAACTCCTCTAAGCAGCAAAGACAGCGACTGGAAAAGCCTAATTCTACTAGCCCATGCCCGAAAGAGAAATAGCAGAGCTCGCCGGACACCCACCCCTGTATGTACACATTAAGGCCGGATGTGCGTTTTCTGTATGTACTAGTCCGATACGTTCAGCAAGTACGAACATATATTGGGCTTGTCGGATATCGCACGCCTTGCCCCTGTATGTATCCCTTTTAAGAAAGTCTGCAGAGGAAGACTTAACGGACATCGGGGAGGCGCTGTGATGGTACTGACGGTACTGATGGTGGCCGCAGATGATTATGAAGTTGTTGTTGTTGTTGATAAGGAGATTGTTGTTGGTGGGGTTGTTGTTGATGATAAGGAGATTGTTGTTGGTGGGGTTGTTGTTGATGATAAGGAGGTTGTTGTTGATGAGGTTGTTGTTGTTGAAGAAATTGTTGTGGTGGTTGTTGCTGTTGCTGTTGCTGCTGCTGCTGTGGCTGCTGAGGTTGTTGTTGATGAGGTTGTTGTTGCTGCTGCTGCCGTGGCTGTTGAGGTTGCTGCTGCCGTGGTTGCTGTTGTGGTTGCTGCTGTTGTGGTTGCTGCTGCTGCTGCTGCTGCTGATGCTGTTGCTGCTGTGGACTCGGGTGGACGGCATTGGTATTCAACCTTCGTCTCTTGTTTGCCTCGTCTTGATTGCCGAGAGAAGCGGCACGCTTCTGGCCACCTCCCGACCAATCACGCATTTCGGATAATCGCTGTGTACAGTCACCGACCTTGATCCCCATATGATCGAGCTTGGCCTCTACTTGGGATAATTTTTGCTCGTAATTTTTGTTGATCTGTCCACCAATTTGTACTGCCAGCTCCCTGGTGCTCAGATTTTGGAATTGGAAATCAAGGACTTTCACTGCCTGCTCGAGGCCCAACAATCTAAGCTGGATGTCTCTTTGGATGCTACTGGTGGCTTCCTTGAGACGGGATTCCACCCAGTCCCTTCTCACAAACTGACCGACTTCAACTCTAGTATTATCCAGCTTTAGAGTCAAATCCTTGACATCATAATCAAGTCGATCCACTCGGTGGCCAATTGGATCGTTCTCCAGCATCGTAAGACGTTCGGCAAGATTTGAGTGCTGGTGATGGTCCATAATCGAAGCCGCTGTGGTCTTCCACTGTTCCAAAAGTTCGATGCGCGTTTCGAAGCTTGAACGTTGGGACGCACTTTCTTCCAGCGCATTGAGCCGCGCCGAGCTGCTGTCTATCAAATCGACAAGGAGATCATCCCTTTTTTCGCAGTACTGTATTGTTTCGTCCATTATAGACTTCTTAGCCGTCGCTATTTGGGCGCTGATAATTCCTTCCACTTGCCCAGTTGGCAAAGGCACCTCGGCGCTGGCCTCAGCTGTCCGCACGAGAGCAGTCTCTAGCTGGGGTGGCTGATCGTGGGGCGCAGCGTCCAGGGACGGAACTTTCTGCTCATGCTGATCTCTATACTCTTCATACTGAGCTTTCAAGTTGTAGTCTGAAGAAACCCAGGCCTCGCAGACTTCGTTGAGCGTGACAACGTCCAGCTCGTCCAGCTTCTCTTTGAAATTGTCATACTCCTCAAACTTCAGAAGCTTCGCATCTGTACCGTCGAGTCGTTCATGGATATCCTTTTGCAGAGCTCGAACGTCTTCGCCCAAACTGTTCATACGCAGTAAAAACTTTTGCAGGTCAACTTTCATGTAAGCCATCTGTTCTTTGAAACCCGATTCCAAGTTTTCTGTTCGCCCTTTCAGGGCAGAATCGGCCTTTTCCCTGGCAGTCTCTAGATTGCTAAGTCTTAGTTCCAGCTTTGCGGCCTCATCCTTTACCTTCGTTAACTCGAGCGAGGAAACGCCTCGCGTCGATTCGGCTAGACGTTCCTCCAATGCCTTTTCGTTACCAGACTGGAGATTTTCAAGTTGGGTTTTCAGAGACTTATTTTCCATTTCCACCTTTGAATACAGGGATTTTAGACCCTGGAAATCCGCGCCCAGCGTATCGAACCTGGATCGCATGGAATGATTTTCCGATTTTAAGGAGTCGCAATCCCCCCTCAAAGATGAATTTTCTCTTTTCATCTCTGTGAGGCGTGCCTCAATCGAGGCGCTGGTTTCACCCCATCGCTTCTTCTCTTCAAGAAGAGCCTGAATCTGTTGTCCTTGTATTGAGCTCGCGTTAGAGAACTCGGCGAATTTGGCTTCTAGCGACGCGATCGCAGGGTCTTGAATATTCTTCGTTGTTGGCGTTGCAGGCTTTGTAGTTGAGGCGAGAAATGAAACAAGCCGCTCGAGCTCACGAAGATAGTTTTCCTCGTTAGCCTTGAGTTGGTTGTCAAGGTTTGGATCTCGTCGGGGCCCAAACCTGCCACCTATATCACTGTACGGCGGAAATTTGGATAATTTTGCTTGGACTTTTTCAAGCTCGAGACGTCGCTCATTGTTCTCTCGTGCGTACCGGTCCTTTTGGATATTTAGTAGAATACGTTGTTTGCCTTCTTCGCTCCATTTGTATGCGCACTCGAAGACTTCTTGAAGCTCGGGGTTTTTGGCCTTTGGTATTGATAAAGTCGGCGAATTTTCTGCGGTGCTGGCTGCGGCCCTGTCTGGTTTGTAAATCCAAATATTAGCAAAGCAATATGTAAATCGGAAAAGCGACTATGAACTCCGGCGAGCCCAGAACCAAATAGGCCCCCCGTTCGCTGCATAACAAAGTTCTAAAGCCAGTGACCTTGACGGCATTGGAGGTCGCCAGGAAACAGTTCACACCGCAGTAAACTACGCGGAGGATAAGGGATACCGGTGGATTGTGTCCATAGCATGTACTTACCCTCTCCGACAACTCCCAAAACTAACTCCTCCTTTCGCCCATTAGGCTTGCCAGCCAGGGAAGACTTGGATGGGGGGACCTTTTTCGCTCCCTCTTGCACTTTAAAGTTTGCATCACCGCGAGAAACCCTTGGTGGTTCGTTCTCAAATCGGGAATCCCGGAAACTTCGCTGCTCCGCGGGACTTCTCAGCACCTTCGTATCGTCACGGTACCTGCTATCTTGAGGATCCCGTGAATCGCGGCGGTAGGGTTGGGGCCTATCTCGCTCACCGGCTGGCTTGTACGACTCGCCGGCCGGCCTATAAGGTTCTTGAGTACGTCCACCTGAGTTTCGTCGGTCGTTATAGGAAGTGCCCATTGTCCAGTTGGGAGGCATCGCGTGTGGGCCTTCGGACTTGACCTAACTGGACCGGATCAAGTACTCAGGCTTCGCAATCCAACTTCGTACTCCCAGATTTAAAAACGGTTATTTTCATTCCACCGACAGCATCTAGCTGCATGGCTTAATAAGAAGGGGGCACGACGGACTGGCACCGAGGCGTGGAGAGGCCTATGGCGGAGTCGAAATCGGGATAATCTTCAAGGATGTATGTAACCAGTTCGAGTTGTACCGGGGTTCGCGTGAGCAGTTATGGCGCGTTCTCCCAGGGTTAATCGGAATTACACGTGTGGTTAAGTTAAAGAGCTATCCAGCTAGAAGCTACACAGAGCTAGGAGCCAGTGTATAGGAAGTAGGTAGTCCGATGCGTCTGCTGTGCCCGATGATGCTGCTGGAGCTAGAGGTTATATTCTTCGGCCTTCCGTGGATTTTAGGTTCTTGAACGAAGAATGATGAAAAGCAAGGGTCCGTAGTCTAGTGGCGATAATACCTGACAGTCACTGTAGGTAAGTGGAGATGCAGAATAAACCTGACTAGGTTAGGTAGGAGGATGGTAGGTTTAGGTACTCGTACTCCAAGAGTTGTGGTTAGATTTGAACGTGGACCCTAGTCAACAACATCGACCATGGGAAATTGATTTTCTTTGGAACGGTCGAATCCTTCACCTCTCGGCGGAAGTTCCAGAAGATACGCGATCGTCAGCTGATGCCCTATTTGCAGGAAGTACCGGGCGTTTGCTGCTTCACAAGTTCAAGGTTTAATTGTTATTATTTTGGTTGCAATTTTCCACGCGGCAGCTGCGCCGGGGCAACAAGCTTTTCTATCCGTAAATTTAAGCATGTGCGCATGTGTACAGGGTTGAACTTGGGAACGTACCTGCCCGAGGCGTCGTTTGTAATTACCTTTGTAACCTAACCGTCAGACAAGGATGGAAAGAACCAATGTAGGTATTTATTTGGGTAATTCTAGATGCAAAAGAGGATGGAAATTTACGTGTAGTAACATCATGATGACTTGAGGGTGTACACATACTTGTACACGTATATGAATACTCAATAATAAACCGAACAAACCTACCGTGCCTACTTAATTATTTGCATGCAGGCGTCTTATATCTGATGCAGAAACGAGCTATAGTTAGGTTAATCTAGTTGACAAATAATGACAGAAATATTGTATGGCTATTTGGGGCTTCTCTTGAACATAGTTTTGATGTATGCTTGTCTAGCAATCCCCCTGTTTTATAAGAAGGCATAGACACATAATGCACAAGGGAAATTTCAAAAATTTAACATGCATAAGATCCTGAAGCTATCACTTTTGATATCAGTTAAGCACCTACCATTTGACTGGGCAAAATGATAGATTCTCTTGTAGGTTGGGGATTAACTTCAAGGAGACCCTCTAAGCTCTTGGCACCGTGGTGGAGCCCGTCCTGTTAAATTCATTTATCATTTCAAATGGTACAAGTCGTGTTGCAGGCAAGGGCACCTCGGGGCAAGGTAGTACCGCATCTGCTGTCAACCCAATGCAACAATGTCTCTCCCATATCTCCTAGGTTAGCCCGAGTCCTACGTGTAAAAACCCAAGTGTCGGTCTCGGCTGTTTGGCACTACCAAAACACACCGATCTTATTTCTACTCCTCCTCGGGAGTTATCTATGTGGGTACGAGTATGTACGAGTATGTAGTTCTACGTGTATGTGTAGCATTGGGCATACTGATTGTGTGAAGAGATATCTTGAGTATTTATGTATGCTTGGGATTATTTAACGCTTCGATCATAATATTCCCTTTTTTACATCTTGAGATATAGTTCAATATCAAATACTGACAATATGTAAGTTGTAAAGCTACATCCTAATGTCTCCTAATATTGGTATTGTGTAATGCTCGTGGTAACTTGGTAAGTCACGTAATCATTGTCTCATCCCAGCCACAGACAGTCGAGCCCCACAGCCACATCAAACATTCAATGCCTTCCTACGCCACAGCTGGTCGCGATAGCTCTTTGAACCTGGCGCGAGCCGACAATTTTCGTGTTTCTAGAGCATCCCCAGCAAAGCCTAGATATAACCATTCGAGTACAACTCCACTGTGTCATACAACACCAGAACACCTAAGAGAATAAACCACCATTTACTTAAAGATTCAAACAGCCAGATAGCTATTTTACTGTTAAACAGGTGAAGATGGCCGCTGTAAGTTCTCCCTTTGCGTAAATGGATGGGAAGATAGCCAAAGCTCACAACAACCCCAATGCAGCCCGTCGTCACGGTCGGCGAGTCCAGGGAGCTACGAGGCATAAACCTCATAGCTGCCCACTCCCATATTCGCGGATTAGGTGTCGATGCCGACTCGTTAGAACCTAGAGGTGTCTCGCAAGGCCTCGTCGGCCAGGAGAAGGCGCGTAAAGCGGCCGCTGTGATATTAGAGATGATCAAAGCCGGCAAGATAGCTGGAAGAGCTCTCTTGATTGCTGGGCCCCCGAGGTGAGAAATTCCGGTACTATCTTGAATCAATTCAATTGCTAATTCACATCATGCTTTAGCACAGGCAAGACGGCCATAGCCATGGGCATGTCGCAATCTCTCGGGCCCGACGTCCCCTTCACCAGCCTCGCCTCATCCGAAATCTTCTCTCTCGAAATGTCCAAAACCGAAGCCCTGACACAAGCGTTCCGCAAGTCAATAGGCGTGCGGATCAAGGAAGAATCCGAGATAATGGAGGGTGAAGTAGTAGAAATCCAAATCGACCGAAGCGTGACGGGCGGCGCGAAACAGGGAAAGCTCACGATTAAAACCACCGACATGGAGGCCGTATACGACATGGGATCGAAGATGATTGACGCCATGACCAAGGAACGCGTGATGGCGGGAGACATCATCGCCATCGATAAGAGTAGCGGCAAGATCACAAAGTTAGGTAGGAGTTATGCGCGAAGCCGCGACTACGACGCCATGGGTGCAGATACCAAGTTTCTGCAGTGCCCCGATGGTGAGATCCAGAAGCGGAAAGAAGTCGTCCACACCGTGACCCTACACGAGATCGACGTCATCAACTCGCGCACACAAGGTTTCCTGGCTCTCTTCAGCGGCGACACGGGCGAGATCCGAAGCGAAATCCGCGACCAGATCAACACGAAAGTGGGCGAGTGGAAAGAAGAGGGCAAGGCCGAGATAGTACCGGGGGTACTTTTCATCGACGAGGTACACATGCTGGATATTGAATGTTTCAGTTACATTAACCGGGCACTGGAGGACGACCTTTCCCCCATCGTCATCATGGCCAGCAACCGCGGAAATTCCAAGATCCGAGGAACCGACTACCGCAGCCCTCACGGTCTCCCGCTGGACTTCCTCGACCGAGTGGTTATCATCCAGACAAAACCTTACAACGCCGAGGAGATACGGCAGATCATAAGCATCCGTGCGCAGGAGGAGGAGGTAGACGTCTCTCCAGACGCCCTAGCCCTTCTTACCAAGATTGGTCAAGAGGCTGGCCTCCGATATGCCTCTAATCTGATCACAACTTCCCAGCTTATATCCACCAAGCGCAAGGCGCGCCAAGTGACCGTTGATGATGTACAACGGTCTTTCAAGCTCTTCTATGACCCAACCCGTAGCGTTGCCTTTGTGTCGCAGTCCGAGAAGCGACTCATCGGCGAGGATGGGGGCGTAGATTTCACTGTCACGAATGGACAAAGTGGTGGCGATGCCATGGAGATTAGCTAGGTCTCCTGATCTTTAATTCTGTACCCAGCGATATGGCCATGGGGTTCTAAGGGGCTTGATGTGTTATGGAGTGTTCATGGCGTTTCGTATATCATTCTGGCGTTCTATGGATATGAAAAGAATGGATTACGAGACTCATTCTACTGAGTTGCTTTCCCAGCTAGGACTGATAAAGTGGCTCGAGTTGGCTAAGCTATTGTACTTACAGTAGAGAGCCTTGATGAATGACTATACCCTTTATTTGCGGCTTGTCGTTTCCCTCATTAAAGGGCAAAGCGTAAGAAGGCTGGGATTGGAATCACTTGTTACATTAGAGGTCACGAGGGTACAGATTCTGAAGCCGACTGGGTTTGTTCATTCCAACAGTTCATCAATTCGTATTAGCAGGTTTTATTTTATCGTGGTTTGTTTTTGGTTCCAGTACCCCACTTCCACAATATGCCGTGTCTCTTGCACAGCATGGTATTTACTTTTTTATCCCTTCTATAAAAAACCGTGATCCCGGATTAGATGCGCTAGGCCATAATCGAGAATCGAAGCCCGTTACTCGAGTGCCCATGAGCATTATAGTTTGGGTAGTCATTTGCCAGCATCCACCTTGGCGATGTATGCGAGGAGGTCGAGCACACGTCGGCTGTAACCCCACTCGTTATCGTACCAAGATACAAGCTTGACGAAGTTCTCGTTTAGGGAGATACCAGCCTTGGCATCAAAGATGGATGAGTTGGTGTTGCCGATCATGTCGGTCGACACGACCTCGTCTTCGGTGTAAGCGAGGATTCCTATAGCACATGTTAGTCGTCGCACTGGGATTTGTTGAGTTCGAATTGCTGCTTACCCTTAAGCTCGCCGTTGGCAGCAGCCTTGATGGTCTCCTTGATCTCCTCGTAGCTAGCACCCTTCTCGATGCGGCAGGTCAGGTCGACAACGGAGACGTTCTGGGTAGGGACGCGCAGGGACATGCCGGTGAGCTTGCCGTTCAATTCGGGAATGACCTTGCCGACAGCCTTGGCGGCACCGGTGCTGCTGGGGATGATGTTGGTAGCAGCGGCACGACCACCTCGCCAGTCCTTGGCGGAGGGGCCATCCACCGTCTTCTGGGTAGCTGTGTAGGAGTGAACGGTGGTCATGAGACCCTCGATGATTGTGTACTTGTCGTGGATGACCTTGGCGAGAGGAGCCAGGCAGTTGGTAGTGCAAGAAGCATTGGAGATGACGTCGGCCTTGCCATCGTAGGTCTTCTCATTCACGCCCATGACGTACATGGGGGCATCCGCCGAAGGGGCGGAGATGACGACCTTCTTGGCGCCACCAGCCAAGTGAGCCTTGGCCTTCTCAGTGGTGGTGAAAACACCAGTGGACTCGACGACGTAGTGGGCGCCAGTCTCTGACCAGGGGATAGAGGCAGGGTCGCGCTCAGTGTAGAACTTGACCTTCTTGCCGTTGACAATGAGGTCATTGCCCTCAACGGCGATGGAACCGTTGAAGTTACCGTGTGTGGAATCGTACTTGAGCATGTACTCGGCATACTTGGGCTCAATAAAAGGGTCATTGACAGCAACAATCTCGATATCCGGGTGCTCGATGGCGTTGCGGAAAACGATACGGCCAATGCGGCCGAAACCGTTGATACCGACCTTAGTAACCATTGTGTTTTCGGATAGAAGTGACTAGGTCTACACGAGATGGCTGTTAGCTGACAAAGGTAACTATCGTTCAGCTATGGCTATGGGATGCGGGGTGATGGAAGTGTTTGCAAGGCAATCGATACTTGAAATGCAAGGTTAGGTAGTGGAAGGTGAGGGGCAGACAAAGCTACTATGTTTAAAGTCTAGCAGCAGTGACAGCAACCGTCATCACTCCCAGACCCAACCCTTGATTTGCAAGTAAGGTTATTTCAATCCACGCACCAAACCAAAGGCCACCCAGGGATCCTGTTCGGATTTGTGTTTATTTGGCAGGGCTTTGGCGGGGTAGTTGGATTGTGTTTGTCGCAATGCCTTTTTTTCCCTGACACAATGGCGGGGTTATGATGCGATAGCTGGTGGGAGAGGACTTACAATGATTGAGGGCTTGTAGTAGGACTATTTTAGCACTAGGAAGATTGGTTTTACTTTTGGGAGAGATGAAGAAGGTGTGTGAGAGATTTAGAGGAGGGAGAGAAAGACGAAAGAATAAATACTTACGGATAGAAGTGAGGAGAGAGCGATACGCGGTGTTCACTTGTGGCACAAGGGGAGAGACAACTCTGGGCAAGTTGATTTGTTGGAGGGGTGATGATGATATGAGCACATACTTTGTACCTAATCTGCAGTAAAATGTTAAAGCTGCCCCAGCACTGGGCCTGGTTTAGAAAGCACTAAGCCTGTTATAGCACTAGCTGTGCCAAAATCTGCAAGTCGAACCCCTAGGATGCGCCTTGCTGGGTGGGGTGATCCGCCCCTCGCAGTCCTGACGCGCATTGACTGCCCCGCCATAAATTCTCATTAACATGCGATCCTCTGCGGCACTATTACGCCGTCACTGTATGTCGTGATAGTCCGGTACTTGCGCGGTACAAAGAAGGCCTGAGTTCATCTCCGGGAGCCTTCTACGGTACATGATATTACACGACGAGGCTGAGCCGCGTAAAGTATAGCCTGGCAAAGCGCCGTTGCTGAAATCTGCGATATCAGATTTGAAGGTTGGGTGTAGGCCTGGGAGGGAAACAACGACTTATTCCCTCAAATGATAACACGCAATTCCCTATTCTGTTCAAGACCGAAGTCCATATCCGGCCAGGCTTTGGTCGCTCTGCGATATTTTGTACACATCAAGGTCCGCCTAACATCGGGGAGAGCGCCGTACAGTGTTTTTATTAACTCGTACGTTCCGCCGAGAACGGGTTGGGCGGATAAGCGATAGTACTTATTTGCGTTTATAATCTCATTGCTTGGATATTGGTCATAATTGTGGCAAAAAATCGCTCAGGAAGATGGCTCACCATCTTCAAGTCAGCATCACGAATGAGGCATGAAACTCATGTGTGTAAGAGTGTAAGAAGACATTGGATGTGTTTTCATTGTCAAGTATCCCAGATGTAACTCACTAGGGCCCGGAAACAGCCTTATTACCCCGGACCACGAAAATGATCGGAACCTACTGCGGCTCATCGGATTCTGGTGCGGCTACTGTTCACGACTCTACCCGATCGAAGCTCGGCTCTTAGCAGCTCGGCAGGCCTCATATAGCATGGCAGGTTCCCCATATCCACGACCCGACTAAAGGGATCCGAGAGAAGCCGTCATGTGTACATGTGACGTTGGACTCGTCTGTCGAGCCGCATATTATTAAGTATTTACTCCGCCTGCCCGTTCGATATCGATCGCCTGTAGGTTTTTGGGTCATAACACAGCCAAACGGAATCCACTTACAAGTCTACGGGTTCATCCCGAAACGCAATATAGAACAAGTGAATTGCCTGTGCTTGGTCTACATCGTCAAAGTCCATATGTCTATCATCTTGGTACCTACTCCGTAGCACTATTAAGGTCTCATGACTAAGGTATTCTGGCAGTCTGGATAGACATCCCAGAATATGTTCTGCTTGTACTATATTTAGCATTCCTGCTTCATAAGCATGTGTTTCTTAAATAGCACCTCTGTAAACCAACGGAAAAAACTTACTCATATGTTGAACAAACATCAATACAATAGTATATGTGTACGTTGATATCTCTTTTAGAAATAAAACTCTTTCTATTATATTCCCGCCCATGTTAGTACTTGGCAAATCGTGTTACATACCGTTACACTCTCACATGTAGGATTGTCACCAGTATTGTAACACGCTACAACCCGGAGGTCAATTTAGGGGGGATTGTATAAACAAATATTCTAATAAACGTGCAGGAGTAGAAGCATCGGTGGGCCTGTGCTTCTGTGCTTCTGGTCCTACGGTGCCAACGTGGTTCAACGTACTAATTAAAGTACGTAAACCTGTGTTAACTAGTATAGAAAACCTGTTAATATATTATATATAAAGTAAAACAAAAAAAAAGTATTTAAAGGTTTAAAATATATAAAATGTAAATAAATATTATACTTAGTACTTACTTTTAATTGTTTTATATTATTTTTTATATATTAATACTTTTATTTTATATAGTTTACTTATTTTTATAACTAATAAATTTATATTATTTTTTTTGCTAGCATAATTATTTTTAATTATGTTTTTATATTTTTTATTACTATTATAAACTTTATTATTACTTTAACTACTTTAGTTAATTTTAGTTAGTATTAATAGTTTTTTTTTATTTTGCTATAATATTATTTTGTTTATATACTATAAGCTTTTTATAAAGTAGCTATTTTTTAAATATGCTAAAAATAAGTTAGTACTATTATATTTATTTATTAATACTATACTTTTTAAGCTTTAAAGTTAGTATATATTATTTAAATAGTAACTAATAATTACTTAAAAGCTATTATAAAAAAGTTTAGCTTTATATATTTATTACTATATTTATAATATTTAATTTTTAGTGCTATAAATATAAATTAAACTTTTTTTTTTTTATAAATAAGCTTAAATTTAATTTTAAAACGCTATTATATTATTATACTACTAGCATGCTATTAGTACTTTATAATAAAGCGCTAGCTTTTTTTATACTTTTTACTTTTTTTTTTAGTTAGTTTATAAATATATTTAATATATTTTATAGCATTTATATTTTAAAGCAGCTTAGTATTAAATAAAAAAAATAATTATTATAGCTACTAAGCTTAACTACTTAATTATATATTTATATTATAAAAATAAATAAAGCAAATAAGTTATAATACTAATTTATTATAGCTTTATAAAGTATAATTTTTTTAAAGTTTTTATTAACTTTTTTAACTTTATTATTATTTTATAAATATAGCAACATTATAAGCTTAAAAATAAACTTATTAAATTTATATTATTTTATTAATTTTATATTTATAAAGCTAGTGCTATTATTATAAATTTATTTTTTTAAAAATTTAAAAGTATAGCTTATTTTTATTACTAAAAGCTTAGTATTAATAAATTTTATACTTAGTATAATTTTTGCTTTTATTTATAATATAATATATTTAATATAAATAAGTATATTTTAATTACTTATATATATATAATTTATTACTTACTTTATAAGCAGCACTAAAAAAATAATTAGCTATAAATTAAGTAGTTAAGTTATTAATAGCTTTATAAATTAGTATAAAGCATATTTTATTATAACTTACTATATAATAAAAACTATTTTAAAATATTAAAAAGCTTTGCTTATTTTATAAGTTAAAACGCTAATATTTAAGTAGCTAAAATACTTATATAATTTATAACTTTTTTATATTAAATTTTTAAATTTAAATATTTTAAGTAGTAATATTGCTTAGCTTATAATGCTTATTGTTAGAATTCCTTTTAATACCCTTGACCTTATTAACTACATTAGGACTATTAGAACGCAAATATCTTATAAACATAAATATTTAGTTTTTTATATATTTATTATAGATTGCGTTAGACTTACTTTATTAAGGAAGTATACGCGCAGTGTACGTACATAGTACGTAACTAGTATATATAAAGTACGCGTTCTTTATATATTAAATACGTAAAGTATATATATTTGTTTTGTATTGCTAATAGGTTTTAATTAACTGTAAACCTTTATAGCTATATAAAACTTGCTAAAAAAAGTTTTTATAACTTTTTTTTTCTTTTTATTAATTAAGTTAATATAGTACTATAAATAATAACATGTTATAATTATATTAACTTTTAGCTAAACCAATACTAATTAGTAGTTAAATTAGCAACTATAAAAAAGCAAGGTTTAAAGATAAAAATTATTGTTGTACTTACTTTTTACTTAATTTAAGGTTGCTTTAGCTTTATATTGCTTTTAAAACTTACTATATTTAAATAAGTAATAAATAAAAGATCTAACTTAAATTGTTATATAATTACTTAAAAAAATAAAGTAAGCAAAAAAAGTATATGCTAAATTATAGTAAGCGTTTTATAAGTTATATACTAATAAAATAAAAAATAGTAAGCATTTTTACTACTTTTAACTTATAGCTAATTTAAAAACTAATTAGTATTAATTTATAATAGCATTATTATTATATAACCTTAGTTTATTTTTAAAAAAAGATTTAAAAAACTAATTATATTAAAAATCTTAGCATATATAGCAATTAGTACTACTTTACTTTAAAAACGCTTTTAATAACAACCTAGATTAAGTTAAAATTTTTAAAAAAATAAGCATAGCTATTTATTTGTTAAAAAAGCATATTATTTTTAAAAAATAAAGTATAAAAAAACTTAACCTTAA
Source organism: Poronia punctata (assembly GCA_022579005.1). Lineage (NCBI taxonomy): Eukaryota > Fungi > Ascomycota > Sordariomycetes > Xylariales > Xylariaceae > Poronia > Poronia punctata. Next base: position 37,423 of record MU401752.1, read on the forward strand.
AACACTAGCAAAAAACAAGCTAAACATATATGTTTTATATAAAATAACTAAATATATGTATATATAGCTTAATAGTAAAAACTTTTTATAAGCTGTTTAAAAAGATTTTAAAAAATAAACACGCTAGCATTTTAATAATATAGTATATATAGTATAATATTTATTATTATTAGTATTATAGCAAAAAAGCATTAACTATAGCTTAATTTAAAGTTATAATATAATAAGCAATAAGTTGCTTGCTATTATAAATAGCAACGTAACTATTAGCAAAGCTTAGTACTTTTTTATATATTTTTAATTAAAAAATAAAAACTTAGTTTAACTTTTATATTTACTAATAAAAAAATTATAAGCTAAAATACGCTTAAATTTAAAACGTATTTTAAAATACTAGTAACTAACTAAAAAGCTTAAGCTTTATAAGCTTTTTAAGCTTTTTAAAGTATTTAACTTAATTTTTAACTTTTTTTAACTTTTTAAGCATTATAAGCTACTTAGGCTATATATGCTTTATATACTTTTAAGCGCTTATAGCTAGTAAATTTTTTACTTGCTAGTAAGCTAGTTATGTTTTAATAGTAAGCTGCTTTTATTTAAGCTATTAAGTATAAAAACGTTTTAACTTTATATTTAATTTTATAAAAATTTAACTATGTTTTGCTTTATAATTTATTTTTAATATGTTTAATAAACAATACTTTTTTTACTTTTAAAAAAATTGCTATGTTTGCAAAAATATAGTAAAAAAACTAGAATTATATAAGCAAGCTTTATAACTTATTATATAATAAAGTATAAATTTTTATTAATGTATGCTGCTAAATTAAAATAATAAAAAATTAGTATTAGGCTATATTTTTAATAATTTTTAATAAACGCGCTAAGCAGTACTTTATATAGCAAATTAGCTTTAATAAGTTATAAATAAAAATATATTTTAAGTTAAATTTGCATTTTAATAATATTGTAAATTAGTTTTAATACTTTACTAATTAAATAATAATTATATATTAAAACATTTATAAAAAAAACTTAAACAAAACCTTTATAAAAGCTTTTAACTTTATAATTAATAAGATTATAAAAGCTTAGTAAGTATTTAGTACTATATATTAAAGTAAAATTTACTTAGTAATAAACGTAATATGTATATATAAAGGTATATTTAAGTTTAATATAGTACTTATTTACTAAAAGCTAACGTTTAAAAGTTTATTTTTTAACTTTTAAGCATATTTATAAGTAGTAAATAATAATAAAAGCAATATTGCGTTTTATATAAATTGTAAGTATAATAATTATAATTATAATAAAAATAATTTAATACTATATTACCTTAGTTTTAAAAGCAAATTAAATTTATTAAAGCAAAAGTATAAGTGTTTTATATATAAAAAAAAATAGTTATTTTTTAACTAATTATTTAATTAAAAAACAATATAAAATAAAATGCTAGTTTTTTACTATATATAAAATAATTTATAGCTATAAACTAAATATTAAAATATTTTCTTAATATTTAATAAATATAAAAAGTATTTTTAAAACCGTTTTAAATTTAAACTATAAATAAAATAAAATTAATAATAAAATAGCAAAGAAATTTACTTAATTTTTAATAAATGCTATATATATATATTGTATTATAAGCAAGGATATATAGCAATTTAAAGCTAAAATGCTAGCAAATTAATTTATTTTAAAAAATCTATATAAAGTAAAATACTAAAGCAAATTATAAAATATAAGTGCTTTTAATTATTTAATAGTTAAAAAAGCGTAATTAAAAGCGTACTTATGCTTAAATTTAAAAGTAAATATAATATAAAAACTAAGCAAAGTTTATATTAAATTTAGTAGCAATAGTATTATTAAAAGTATTAGCACAATTTAAATATAAAACCTTTTTAAAACAACTATATATTATATTTTAAATATGCTTACTTTTTTTTTATTTTTACTATATAATGCTAACTACGTTAGTGCTTATTTTAACAATACTAAAAATGTTATTATTTAAAGCAATAATAATATAATACTAGTTATTTATAAATAAAAACATTTATTTTTTAATATATACTTTAATAAAATAACTATATATTTTACTAAAACTAAGTTATATTAGCTTTATAAACAATTTAAATACTTTAAAGCAGCAAAACTAAAGCAAATATTAACTGTAGTAAGTTATAAGGTAAATTATTTTATTTTAAAAAAAATTTAAAAATTTTGCTACTATTGCTAAACGTATAACTTAGCGCTAAAACGCTTTAAATTTACTTTAAAAAATAACTATAAATTTAATTATAAGGTTATTATTAATATAGTTTAAATTAATAAAAAATAAGTTTTTTATATTATTAATTTAGCTACGTTATTTTAAGCTATAACTTTTATTTAAATAATAAAAGCATATAAAGTGTAAAATGTACTTTATAAGTACTAAATTAACGTTTATTAAAAACTGCTTAATTATATAGTATATAACCTTAGTACTAACTTTGCTTTAAAAAAGTT
>MU401753.1:0-39238 GCA_022579005.1 Poronia punctata
TAAAATTTATTAAGCTACTTTTATATAAAAAAACTGCTACTTATTAAAAAGTTTATTATTATTAACATAAAATTAAATTAATTATATATGCTATAATTATTATTAAACTAAATATTGCTTTTATTATATTATAGCTTTTATAATTTAATAATAACTTTTTTTTTGCTTACTATATTATTGCTAACTAAGTATTAAATTATTTTTAAGTAAATTAACGCTTTACTTTATAGTTTAAAAATAAAAATAAGCTTAAAGTAGCTAGTAATTTATTATTTACTAATAATATTATTAATTAAAAAAGCTTATAAGCATATATAATGCTTTTTTTTAATAAACTTATTAGTTAAAAAGTAAATAAATAAAATATTATTACTACTTTTATAACTAAAGCTAAGCTTTTTGCATTAGTTTAAGCTATAAAAAAAGCTATATTTATTAGCTAGCTTATTAATAAGCTTAGTATTAATTTAATATAAAAGCATATTATTATTTAATATAATAACTAGTAAACTATTAATTTAATAAATAAAAATATTATAATATTTAAAATAAAATTATAGTACGTTAATATATATAATTATTAGTTATATTAAAAAGTAATTAATAAAACGCTTTAAGTAGTTTATATATTAATAAATTTAATAATAATAAATAGTTTTATAAAGTTTTTAATATAAAATAAGTAAGTAAGCTTTTTATAATAAATTAATTTAGTTAATATTAAAGCTATTTAAACTAAAATTAACTAGCTTATTATTATAAAAGTATAAAAAAACTAAGAAAATAAATTAAAATAATTTAAAATATTATAACTATTATTATAAAAGCTATAATACTATAAAATAAAAGTATTATTTATAGCTATAAAATAAACTAGTTTATTAGCTTATTTTAAAAAAATATATTAAATTTAATAAGTTATAAAATAATAAAAATTAATATAATGCTTATATAGTAAAAGTTATATAGCTATAATAAAAACTACTATAAAAAAAAAGTCCTTTTATAAAGGGTCTTTTCTTACCTATTTAATATGTATAAATTTTGCAAAAAAAAAAAGTTTTACTTCCTTATGCGTACATTAATTAATATATACAATTTAGCTATTCTACTAGTTCTAACACCTATTTACCTATAGGTCCTTTAGCATTTAGCTGTAGGTACCTATAGGTCCATTTACTTACTAGGTCCTCCCTTAATAGGTCGGGTCCGGGCAACCCTATATAGGTCTCTTAAACTTATTAATTATAGAGGTGTAGGTTGTACATCCTATGTAATAGATAATAGAGACGATACTTGGACAAAAGACATACGTTGTAATTGTTGGACAAAAACACGTTCGAAAAAACAGCTAAGAAATAATAGCTATATTATTTCCTTACAGGCGCGTAATACAAGCTTGACAAGCACAGTCTAGATTACCTACGTTAGCCTAGATCACTTAACTTGGTCTATACGCGACGGGAACGCGTTTATACATTCAAACCCCGCTACCTACCCCACTACCCCGCATTCTTCTCACGGCAATGTAGAGTACGTGGATCACCCCACCTTCCTAGGCAGACATCAACAAGTCCAACTGTAAATAAGGGAAATCAATGAGGACGCAGAGTATACGCTGTCATTTCTCTGGGCATAGAAAACAATAAAAAAGACCAAGAGGCTTTTTATCCTCAACTATAACCCTAACCTTAGCACCTCAAGTAGGTAGGTATTATATACCATACCACAATAGGCAGGCATATAAAAAGAAAGGTACCTATACCAAGAAAGAAAACCACCTATGTAGGAGGATCCAATCTCTAAATTACCTAACCTAGCATCATCAATAGCCAGACCTTTCTTCCAACTACCCGAGACCGTAAAGACCGAGTTAGTTTGGAGTTCGTCTAGCGACGCGGTACCTAGAAAACCTCCCCACTAGATAGACTAGGTGGATGGCCGCCGGCAGGTTGCAAGAAATATATGCGGGACCCATAACGGCAGTTCAGACGGGGCGGGCCCCCTTAGCGCCTTTGAAAATAACTACCGGGCCGCAAAACGGTAACCTCTCGATAGTATACGGAAAAGGTATTATAGGTAGGCGAGCGACGATGACGACTTGCCCGTACCTCCCTTTTGCCTAGACCCATGGCAGCCGACGACCAGTTGGCCAAATACCCGCTCGGTGTCGTCTTAGTCCTCGTCGTAGTACCATACCGCAGGGTAACCCTCTCCTTGCATTTGGTCGTCTTGTATTAATCCGAGACAGGGTAATGAATCAACGTTGATAGAGTCGCGACAGGATCTCGTCGGTCTGTTGCCTAGCTCTCGCCACATGCATGGCCTCGATATGAGCACCATCTTTAGACGACGCCATGGGAGGATGATGCGGGTCCTTTTTATAACTCGAGAGGCGATACGCCTCGAGGCTTCGGGGGTCGGTGGAATGACTGGTAGGCGGGTGAGTGGTATAGTGATGCTCTGAGCGAGCCGAGCTTTGGCTGACGAAAAGGACAGCGTTAGCTACATCTACCTAGTCCAGGCAACGACGTGTACATGATCAACCTTGAAGCTATGGTACCGCACGAACGACTCACCCGTGATACGCAGTTTTGTTAGACGTAGGCATATTTCTATAGATTAGTCGTTCGGGCTCCCTTGAGTTAATATGAGCCGTATTTGAAATAGTCTAGGATCAAATTACACCAATATTGTGCAGGTGGAATTGATATCACAAGGTGTTAGAAGCAACAGGAAATATCCTTTAGAAATAAACGAGCGCAGACAAGGGGACGACGCCTACTTGGAGCAAAGGTACAGCGACGGTATTCAAATAAATGGCTGCCTAATCTCCGAGGGCACTAACTTGCCTTGTGCGGTACTGTAAATTCTGGACCTGGATGCCTTGAAAGTCGGGACACGCGCAACGATACAGCAAAGTATCGTTTGCCTCCTCGGTCTTATGCCCGAGTGCGGTCAGGCTAACAGACTCGACTTTCGAAAAACCACATGCATGCATGTGGGGACCGAGGACGAGAAACCTCTTCCCGCATGTCCGTCTACTTGTTAGATCTCAACATGAAAGAGCACACCTCCTCATAGAGCGCACGTACCACTCAATACAGCTTTATAAGAAATGGCCAAGTTAGCAGAGAGGGTTTCTTGGACGACGACGACGATAAGTCGAGCAGGCCACAATGAAGTAAAGGGTAAGTTTCCAAGGCTTCACTTGACAAATAAATGAGGGTTTCTGGTGAAGGTACTCCTTGATCGGGATAGTACATCCAGGAGGGCCGAAGACCTGGGAAGAAGTGCAATACAGATACCGACCAAGGGTAGATACTCTGGGCACTAGGTTAGGGTCAAGTCGTCCGCGAACCATCCCGGGAATCCTCGTAGCAAGTCCGTGTGGTACCGTTCCGGCCGCCTACTATACCTTTTGCGGTTTCCATTTGCTCACGCTCGACGACTCGGGGCCATCTTTGTTCATCTTTCATTTGTTGTAGGTACTCTTCCTGAACGCGGGGGATGTAACCGGAGGGAGCCTAACCGGAGGAAAAGCCTGGTCGCTAACTCCATGTAACTTCAGAGCCCGGTTCCAGCATACGTAGAATACCCGTCCGTAAGCGTCAACCGTTTATCTTCGTATTCGAGTTTGTGGTTCGCGAACGAGTTTTTGACCGAAAAGCCACCTATGGGGTAGGGATAAAAGCGTCGAGGTTCGATAGACATCATACCTCATCTGCCGTTCTCTTTGCCGGTAAAAAGGCAAGGTAACAGGAGAGCCTATCATCGCTCATAGGAAGAAGGTCATCCGGCCAGCCCCTGCGTTGTCTGCCAGCGTGATTCGCTAGCGAACTGGCTGAATGCCCTCCAGTTTCGGTGACATGAGCTGCACCAGCCAATCATATGCAGCCACGCTCTCGGGCGGTGCGGGTCAGGCAACACTGATGAGGCATAGAGAATAACCGATACAAATCTCGAGTCTTTTGGGGGCTTCCGCGCGACCTCGACGATCATGGACAAAAGTCCTGGGTTTCCGTTCGTTTCCGTTGCAATTCCCGAAAGACATGATGGTCCTAACGAGGGGTGATGCCAAGATGCGGCACGGCTTATCAAAAGATGATCGGAATCGGGGACAGTCGGAAACACGTTTTGCCGGGACCATGTCGCTCCAATCTCACCCGAGGCCTGGGGCCAGCCTCGGGTTTTTGGTCGAGGTTCGGTTTTGGGGGCCAGAAAACGTTGTGGAACTAGTTGGCTGACTGGTGCCAAGAAACCATCCGTATGCAGATGCCATGTTTGACCGGCCCACGTATGTCATGGTCCTAGGAGATGAAATGGAGAGAAAGTAAGAAAAGGAGAGAAAAGGAAAGACAGCTTTATTATGAAGAACGGGATGACACTTGAAGATACTTTCTTCCGAATGGATTCAAACCCAGGAGAGTGTCAACTGGTATGTGAACAGGTTGAAAAGAAGAGGGATAAGAAACATTGAGGATACGGTGCTTGCTCACGATTGGGCTCACCATATGGCTGGTGGTTGGTAGAGTATTTCAGAGCCAACACGGAGAAAAGGGGACACGAGGAGTCATGGTAGGGCAGGTAGAGAAGGAGCTGGGCAGTCTTTTATAATGAGTATGGGAACTTGGGAAGCATGGCGCGACCCACCCCAACCCTCAGACCGAGCAGAAAACTGCAAGTGCCCGACCGCGATTACTTGTTCTCCGGTTATGATTGTGTACAAGCGCCTACCCTTCATTCCTGTTGATTTTGAGTGTAGGGCTTAACTTTGTGTTCTAGAAAAAGTTCCATACATCCATGCATGATGCGACTAGAGGTTAGGTAGTATTATTGTTGGCTGATTCTGGTGCGCCTGTGGCTCTGCCTGTACGGTTGCACTGTAGCCAAGCTGTTGTGTCGCCTATATCTGCCAAGGCTCAAGGATAACAAGATAAGGTACGTACGTGTAGATAAGTACTCTCCCAGTCACCAATTAGAAGATTGGAAACTTCCTTCTTCCCCACCTAGAAGTCAACACCTACTCCCTCCTCCACTTCGTCTGAGCTGGGTAATTGGCAGATGAGATGGGAGACTGTGCACGAGCAACCAAAGAAAGCTTTCTCAGGTCCCTCCAACAAAATTTACTTATTGCGTGGGATAAGGTACCTGCGAGTAGTAAGGTACACTACATCCCGTCCAGTTGTAATATATTTCGGTATGATCAACTGACCCGAGGTTACAGTCCTATGCCTTCTTTGACATGGTCATAGTTTAAGCTTACCACCCTTCCACAAGAGAGACCTTCACACGCATACCTCCAACGGGTCGATTCGTCGCTCCTCTCCTCAACGGGATCTTCTTCTCGTCCCTCTGTGATTCATCTGCCAGTGAGAATTCAAACCTACCAAAGAGCACGGCAACCAAGATGGCCAGCTCGGCTTTGGCAAACGACTGGCCTATACAGCTCCTGGGACCATGCAGGAAAGTCAAGGTTGCATAGTTGCTTCTACCCCCAGCTTTACTACTGCTTGACTTTCCACTGCCTGTTGTTGCTTTTCCGTCATCCTCCAACGGGTCGGGCTCCGTGTGCCCCGTTCGTCTTGGCTGCGAGAGGTACCTCTCGGGGTCGAACACGTCTGCGTCCCCGCCCCATAGCGCGACATTGCGGTTGATAGCTCGAGGACAGAGCACAATGGCCGTTCCAGCCGGCACCATGACACCGTTTATAGCCGTGTCTACGTCTGCCTTTCGGTATGTTATCGGCACGGGCGAGAAGTACCGCAGCACCTCGAGACAAACCGCCTGAAGGTAAGGCATCTGGTTGTCGATGATCGTGGCCAGGTCTTTCATATCGTCAGTATCTGCTGAGTCAGGGCTGGGAAGATGAGCGCGGATCTCCTCGCGCAACCGCTTCTGCATCTCGGGGTTCTTGCTGAGGACATATACCGCCCATGTCAAAGCCGTTGCCGTAGTCTCGTGTCCGGCCGCCAGGAAGGTGACGAGCTGTTCGATAAGCTCGTCCTCGGTGAAGCCACCGTATGACAGAGCCACAGTCAGTATATCCTTGTCCCTAACGTCGGCCATCTCGTTGTCCAGGTCCTCCTTTTTCTTGCGGAGGATCTGTCTACACGTGTCCCGAAGTGTCTTGGCCGCCCGTCCAAGCTGCCATTGCCTTGGAAGAGGGACGTATTCGAAAAGCCAGCCAGGCAAGACCCATCTGCGAAGCGCAAACAGTACAAGGTCTTGTTTCGTCGGGGTGAACAAGGTCTCGTACACTTTCAGAACTGTGGTATAGTTGCTTTCCTGATTCCGGACAGCCTCGTTATCCTGTCCTATTCCGGCGACGAAAATAATGTCCAAAGTCGTCTTGCTCGCCCAGGAATGAATATTTGTTACCAACGGCTGCTGGCTCTTGGTCTGCGACGCCGCCGTAGCCACTTTCTCGGTCAAAGTCGCAAGGGACTGACAGGAGACCTCCCACAGCAGCCCGTGCAGTTCTTTAATATGTCTGTATGCGAAAGCTGGCAACAAGGTTCTCCTTTGTAGCTTATGCTGCTCGCCTTCGGCCAACAAAATGCCCGATCCGCCAAAGGCCTTCAATGTCGTTACAATTTCCTCTGGCTTTTTAAACTGGTAGGCTTTTGTCGTCAAGACTTCGGCCATGGCTTCGGGAGACACCACGATAAGCCTCTCCGTGTTGAGGAGGGATCGGTATCGGATCATGCCATAGCCCCGGTCAGGAATTTTATTTACCCTGCAACATTCCACCTCCCGTTAGCAAACTCTTGTCTACCAAACCAAGGAGAATAAACGAGGGAAACTGCACCAGTCACATTGCGGCACCCCCCTCGATTCATAAAGAAGTCGAAGCGATTCCCGACTCCACCAAGCACCACCATCCACGGTTGGGATATGTCTCAAAGGTGACAGTAGGTTCGGATATATCATATACCGATAAACAGCCCATAACAACAGACATAGCGGATAAACCTTGCAAAGCGTCGTGATATATCCAGTTTGACTCTGACTCTGACTCTGACTCTGACTCTGACTCAATGGATAAGATAGCAAAGCAGAGAAGGCCAAGACGGGAAACGACTTTTTCGACATGTTTTGGCAGTCAGTGAGATTGAAAAAAAGATGGACAAATTAACTAACTTGACTTCTAACTCGATATATAATAAATAGTACTTCACGACAATACGTCCCTACATGTAGGTATGCATGTACACCTCTTTCCAACTCATTCACTCAGTGATTCATAGATACATGAATCAGAAAACAAATCAAACCAAAGCCCCGGAGTTATGTTTAACGAGTCCGAAAGATCCGAAACCGAGCTACCTACTTTACCTACCTTTCCTTCCTTTCCTTTCTTTCTTTCACAGTAAAAGTATCTAGCAAAGTAACCGAGGCTATTTACACGTATACTAAGCTTACCTACCTACCTTGACCTTTATCAGCCACATCCAACATACGAGAATATCTACTTACCCCCTTCATCTCTTCTTACACTTTTTTTTATTTCCCTTCTTCCATGTTATATACACTATAGAAAGACAGTTCCAGTCCGCAGTCAAGTTTCCTAGAGAACATTATCCCAAGAAAATAAAATAAAAAATTCTCTAAACTCCCTAGGTTAGTTAGTACACATGAATAAGTAATAATAATGTTTCAAAAGCAACCTCCATCCCCCCCCCCCCCAACCAGAATCAAGCAGGGCGGGGGATGTGATGTGATGTGATGTGATGTGATGTAGGTATGCATTTTCCCCGCATTGACATCCAGCTGTCTCTCTCTCGTAAAATTGTATGTAGGTTAGGCAAAGGTAGGTAGTTTATCCCCATCTCCCTCAGCTTGTTTCCCCCTCTCTTCCTCCAAAATTGAATCTGACATCCCCAATCACACCACTTTGTGTTTTTGTCAATACTTCGCTTTCGCTTTCGATTACATATATTATGTAATCTTACTACGAGTAGGCACATTAAAATTCATGTACAAGACCACATCCATCACCACCACGCCTCCAAGGTCTCCTCATCGTACATACTACACCCCAACATAACCAACACACTGTTCATACTGCTATCCCAATCAAATCACAAAGACGGGCGAAAAGATCGAGTAGAGTTATATATAACTCCAAATTAAGAGTAAAGAATTATAAGGTATCTGGTCTACATCGTCGACTAATTACAAATTAAGAACTAGCTAGCCATCAGGCTGTGTGTTACTTGTATGTTCCCAGTTTATTTCCATCTTCCCATCTTCCCATCATGCGCCAAGGGGAGAAATACGAAATGGGTAGTAATTATAAGGAATCGGTAGGGTATGGGACATGTTAAAACTGAAACTGAAACACAAAGTCAAAAGTGGAAATCAAAATATGACAAAACCAGTTACGGTCAGTCAAGCCGATGAAAAAGAAAAACGAAAGTTGAACCATAACTGGGCGTTGGCCAACTTTATTCTTCCCGTCACCCACGAGAAGGCAAGGTGGAGGGGGTTGGGGTAGACTATCGTAGGTAACTCGTACGAGTACGAGTAGGTAAGTACCTAGACTAGAGATTATCCTCCTCTTCAACAGCAGTCTTCTCCACAATAAAATACCTATCACGGTTTGTTTTCGGATCGAGTTCATGTTCAACTGTTTGTCGCCTCTGTCAGCTTTACAAGACCTTTTTCTATCTTGTTAAAAGGGAGAGAGGGGACTTACGAGCAAGCTTATTAATATGGCCGATAATATTCTCGACTTGCGAATCCTGCTTATTTCGGTTCTGGCGGCCGAGGTTGTTGACCCACTGGAGACTCTCGAGCAGATAGTAGACGATGGCGATAAAGATGGTGACGCCGATGGAGTAGGCCCAGACGACGACGACGGTGACGATGTCGGTCCAGCCGTTGCCGGATTCGCGGAATGAGCCATGGATCGATCCCTCCATTGGGCCGCCGCTGCCAGAGAGCCAACCAAAGAGACAGAAGAGGGTGGCCAAGACGTCGACCCCAAAGATGGCGCCTACGAGCTGCCATGACGGCCATGTCTTGCCACCCCGAGTCACAAAGATGAGCCAGTTTTCTGTCAGAGCGACCTCGAGGAACAAGACTTCTTGGATCGAGCCGAAATTCTGGATAATCCCGCCGTTTCTCAGGAACATGGAGCCGCGGATAATCCAAGTACCCGCCGCTAGCAGTACGCCCAGGACGACGCTGATGAACCAGATCTTCTTCAGCTGCCATTCTACCGGTCGCGGCTCGACGTGGGCATTATCGTATGCCACTGCAACTGTAGCCAAGTCGGCGAATAATGCAATGAAGACGATGAGGTTGGGCCGGATAGTCTCGTTGAGGATGACCATCGACGTCATCAAGTAAATTTCCAGGTGAAGACAGAGAGCGATACGGTACTGGACATAAGATTTCATCCGTTGGAAGATCTGCCAAAGAAAACACGAGTCGGTCAACAAGGAACAAGGCATCATGGAAAAAGTCTGGATTGTAAAATGTTGCTCTCACCTGTCGCGCAGTCTTGATGGACAGAATAATGGTACTCAAACCGGGTGCCAGGAAAACGATATCTGCTGCTGCTTGGGCAGCCTCGGACGAACCCTCGACGGCAATTCCGCAGTCTGCCTTTTTCAGCGACGGTGCGTCGTTTACACCTTTTTCGGTGGCATATCAGTCAGCACATCAGAACATGTCAGATTATAGATCAAGGCTTACCGTCTCCCGTCATGGCAGTCAAGGAACCACGCTGTTGAAGCATCTCCACGACCTGATACTTGTGTTCGGGAAAGACTTCGGCGAACCCGTCGGCACGCTGGACCAGGTCATGCTGTACAGTTCCCGTGAGGCCGCTGTGCATCAGTTTGTCCGAGTTATACACCTTGGTTCCGAGACCGAGCATCTTGCAGGTTTCCTTGGCAATGGCAATGGCGTCTCCAGTCAACATCTTGACGGGAACACCCAGATGAGCAGCCTCGATGATGGTCTGTGCCGTATCCTCGCGTGGGGGGTCGAACATGGACAGCAGCCCAAGCAAGACCCACGGTTCGTTGTTCTTCTTGTAGGCCACACCGAGCGATCGAAAGCCACGCTGGGCGAACTCCTTTGCCTTGTTATTGTATTCTAGCCGGGTCTCGGGGTCGCAGTCGGCTAGTTGCAGGACGGCGTTGGGAACACCCTTGACGCAGATGTACGAATCCACACCTAGACGACAATAACAGATGATACGCTTCGAGACGGGATCAAAGGGGAAGAACTTCTCCGTCTTCCAGCCCTGGCGTAGGATCTCGCGAGCCTTGGGATACTTCTTGAGCGTGGTAATGATGACCTTGTCGATGGGATCTAGAGATGCCACGTTATGAGAACTTGCCAATGCCGCTACAGCCATCATGAAGTTGATGTCCTGTCCTTCTGCCACAAATGGGTCGCGGAGACTGAGTTTGTTGGCCGTCAATGTTCCAGTCTTATCCGAGCAGAGAACATTTACACCCTAAGAGAAGCTTGTATCAGTCTCAAGCTTACACAGCAGAGATATACGAGTTGAAGAGGGACCACTTACGGCAAGCGACTCGATAGCCGTCAGCTTCTGAACTATGGCCTTCTGCTTGGCCAAGTAAGCGGCTCCGACAGCGAGCGTCGTCGTCGTCACGACCGGAAGACCGACAGGGACGCCAATGATAAGCAGGACCAAAGTGTAATGGAGCAGATTCTGGACATGGGGGGTGGCGATGCGGAGATGATGGAAGAAGCCGCCGATCCAGACAACCAGGATGAAGAACATGACGAGAACCAAGAGTGCGGTACCGATGCTGTCCATGACAGCCTTGAAATGACCCTGGTCCTTGGCTCCCTGAACCAACTCTGCAGTACGACCGACGAAAGACCATCTGGCCGACGTGGTGACAAGGGCGAAGGCCTTTCCGCGCTTACAGCCGGTCGTGTAGTAAAGCGTATCGCCCATGTACTTGTCCACGGCAAGAGATTCACCCGTGATGGCCGATTGGTCGCAGGCCAGGAGAGCATCGCCGTAATGGATCGATTGGTCGTCGGCTACATCGGTTTCCTTTTCGCCCTTGCCGTTGCCATTCTTGTTCTTGTCCTTGTTATTGGCCTCACCCGACGGTTCTTCGACAAACTTATCCTCGTTCTTCAGCTCCCGATATTGGTCGTAGTCGCCGGGCCGTTGGTAATCACAGATCAATTGGGCATCTGCGGGTACGGTCTGACCTTCTTCGACGATAATCTATAGGCGACCGACGTTAGATGAGACAGACAACCCAACCCTTTGATTTGTCGCATGACGTGAGGGCAGCTTATACTGGATACTGGATACTGGGAAACTTACAATGTCGCCAGGTACCAACTCTCTCGCGAGAATGATCTGCTCGCTACCATCACGGACTACCTTTGCCTTCATGGCAATGTCTCCCTTGAGACTTGCCACGATGTCCTCGGCTTGCATCTCCTGATAGAAGCCGACGAAAGCGTTGAGAGCCAGGATACCACAGATGACACCGAAATCGATCCAATCGCCCAGACCAACAGCCAGAAGAGCGGCAAGCTCCATCACTGTCGTAACACGGTAGTTAGCATCGTTCAGAGACAGGTCGTCGTCGTGGTGTAGTCCGTCCGTCAGCTTACCGTATAAGATGGGGCCTTGGAAATACGAGAATATCTTGACAAGGATATTCGGCTTTTCCGATGTCAGCTCATTCCAGCCGAACCGCTTCCGGCGCTCCTCGATCATGGAGCTGGAAAGACCATGGCTGATCTCGGTTTCCAGCCAGTTGTCCGGGGGTTTGCCCAGCACGGCGTGCGGGGCAAGAGCAGGTAGGGCCGGCGAGGAATCCGACTTCCAGAATTGCCACCACTTGGGGGCCTTGGCCGAGTGTCCGCTACTGGCAAGACTCGCCCTGCGCTCCTGCTCGGCGCTGGTGATGTAGCGGTCGAGGGCTTCGAACTCGCCCAGTTCACCAGGGGGGGCGTTGGTATTATCACCAAACCGGATGTGTTCCGGTTCCGCCCTACTGCCAGAAGCCGTACCAACGGGCGGGTTCTGGACCGCCGCTGCTCTGTCCTCGATATCATCGTGGCGCGCCGAGGACGGAAACCCTCTATGGGTGGAATACATCGTTGCGATATCTTCCCACTGCTAAGGGGCGGTAAGAAGCAGTAAGGGGCGGTACGGGGCGGTACGATTTCAGAAAGCGAGAGACTTTCTTTTCTCCTAGTGGTTTCAAAGCGTTGCGAGATACTGAGCAGCACCAGAAGATATTAAGGAAGAACCGCCTAGAGAAAAGAGGAGTGGGGGATGGAAAGTAACGAGTCGTTCATTCTCCCTTTATATGATGGTATTATGGCCGCAGGAATGGGGACGACTGAGGAGGCCCGGACGACAAAGCATATAACAGGGTTTGCTATGCCAATGTTACGGCTAGCCTGTTATTACCGGTAGCTTTTGATTACATGTAGCGCGTGGACTTCCGACTAGCAAGTCGACAGAGGCGGGAAGCTGGCATTACCGCAGGAAAACAGACTTCGATGACGTGTTTATCATGCAGCAGCAGCTACAAACACTGTCGTGCCTCGAAATGGCGCAGTCTATCTACAGGGCTCGCTGGACCTGAGCAGACACCCTATCTATCTACTTGTTTGGCGGACACCTGGCCAGATGAAAGCAAACAGTGTCTCGGGGGTTCTCACAACAGTCAGACATACGTAATGCAATATCCGTGAGTCCGTGAGCCCGTGATTCCGGTCTTCTTGTCCGAGCTTATTTTGGGCCCCCCCGCACACGATTCAGAAGTGTCGACAATTAGGCAAACGATGGGCATATGTCTTTGGAGCTTTTCTCTCGGTGTATTGGCAAGGTAAGTCCGGACGGGTAGATATCGCCGTGCTGGCACAAGTGCAAATCCGATACTTGTACATGCACAGCAGAACAAGCAAAGGTGTGGGCAAAAGGTCGCCATCGTCGGACTTTGTGAGGGGAGATACCGCTCGTACTGGTACAGTTCTCGGCATCGCAAAAGCTTTTAAAGTTTGTCGTCGGTAGCATCGGCGGCTTATTACTAATGAGCAAGGGGCGGGAATCGAGGAAAACAAGAAGGACAGAAAGACCTTAAAAAAATAGACCCTTACATGGCAATCAGGTAACCTATATACTTCAGTACAAGTGGTTCAGCAGTAAATAATATCCGAAACTTCAAGGTTCTCCCTAATCTCCGTCGAAAAATCCCTACTTTTCTTTCCCTATTCCTTCCTTCCTGCCACTGCCACTGCCCCTTCTTGTTCCTTGTCCCTTGCTCCTTCCTAAGCAGGGCCAAGTCTAGAAGCCCTTTCATGTACTTATAAACTACAAGTGAGGCAAGGGCACCCCGGCATCATAAGCGCTCTTTTCACATTTCTATTCGCATTTACTTCGTCATCATAGCGTCCTAGTAAACCTTAAACCTGCTCATGCTCGATGGTAGGTTCCAAACGGATGCTCTTGGGCCCTGAGGGGAGGGCTACATAATATAATAATTTTCAATATGCGGATTATTTAGAGGTTGGTTTTCTACTTGTGGGATCAGGAGGCGATATATATAACCGAATCTTGCATACGCAGACGAACATGTATGTAAGGTAGGTAGGTACGAAGAAACATAATCTACAGGCATACTACAGCTAACATTTGACATGTGACTCTGAGTCCCCACCCCGATACACCGTGCTCTGGGACCCAGACATCAAGTGTATATATATATATATATATATATATATACCTGAGATGAGATGATATTATTGTGTATGTGTAGGTAGATTTGGGTTTGTGTTAGGTGCGTGCGTGGATAAGGGGGTGCTGGTTGATAAGGGGTTTTAAATCTACCTACATAAGGTGTCTACTGTGTGTGAGTGTAGTACTAAGGAGGATTGAATTGCTGGGGATATTTGATCTGTACGAGTAGCTTCAATTGTTTTTTATTATACCCCTGCTAGCACTGAGGGTGTGTGTAAGTACTCGGATGGATTAGAGAGGAGGGTTGGATAGATTGCAATAGGTGGGATGGATGGGGAGAGAGGTATTGGGATCTAAGTATACGGTAGGTAGGGATGATAAGGGGAAGGGGAAGGGGAAGGGGAAAGGGAAAGGAAAATAGTGTTCATCTATCCAGATTTGACCTCGCTTTGTTTCTCGGAGAAAGATATACTTGGAAGCGTTGGTTTTGCCTCCTTTACCAATGTGCAAGTCTTGTAAGTCGTTGCCTCTTTCCCCCCCACGCTTTCCCTGTTTATGTTTTGGCATTTGTTTGCATACTTGTTCCTTGTCTGTTCATGTATCCGGTCGGCTTTTGTACCTGAGTGCAAGTAGTTTGTTTTGTTCCTTACTTACCTACCTTACCTACCTACCTACGTTCCCTATTGACACCAGATGCGAACCTTGGAGGGCGTACAATATATAATGTGAGAAGGGTGCCCCTAAAATGCGATATTTATTTTTACATTCCACTTTATCAGATCGAATTGGATGATGAAGATCGATATTGATGCCGAATTATGAGCAAGAATATGGATAGATCGGAACTTGTACAACCCCCGTTGGAGGCCGTCTGTTCTTGATTTACCTACCACAAAACATACATAGACATCTACTTCCTAGTACCGTATCAATACCTACATGTACTTATTTATATGCCACCATTTAAAACAAAAAAGAAAGTTTACATACATTACATAATACAAATCACTCTAGGCAAGTGAGGTTGAATATCTATCTGCCAGGGTGGTATGGTGGTATACCCGGTCTCCAAAAGAGCAAACGGAGTACATACCGACAGGAGTGGACCGGGTAAAAGCCGACCTGATCCTGAATGACTAAAAACAAAAGAAGCACGAGAAAGTATCGGAACAGCCTGACCTGTATAGAGAATATCAGACCATCTCCAAATGCAGTAGAGATACCTTTTGTTCCGGATCTTTCCAACTCTCTTCTTTTTTTACCCTGATACTTTCCCTGTTTGACATACTTACTCCAACATTCAATCACATTTCCATTTCTCATCCAGAATATATATATAGTATGATCAGTGGGAAAAAAGTCAACATTAAGTTTTTTGGCTATCCTTTTTGCTTTCGAAATTCAAATCTAACCATCAACGCCGATTACTTTATCCATGTTAATCCTTTATATCGCTTCCCTTTTTGCAGGATTGGAGCCTTGACGTTTCCGTAGCGAAGTGCTGCCTTAATCTTCTGCATCGACACAAGAAAATGCGTTCCCAAGAATGGGTAGACTAAAGCACATCATTCATCCATATCGCCCAATCATCGGATCGGTCAGGTTCTTTATGTAACGGTGTAACCACCGTCGACACGAAGGTCGGCACCAGTAACGTACTGGCTGGCATCGGACAGCAGGAAGGTGACGGGACCCATGAGGTCGACGGGCTGGCCCATCTTACCCTGGGGGATTAGGGAAGTCCACTGCTTCTTGAGCTCCGGGTTATCGTCGAGGATCTTCTCGGTACTGTTTGTCGCCAAAGTTAGCCACTGATTATACTGAACGGTTCGACGAACTGAACAATCGCCAGACACGGAAGGAATGAAAGGAATACTTACAGAGCAGTCAACATGTAGCCAGGAGAGATGCAGTTGACGCGAATACCAGCATGCGCCCACTCGACGGCTAGTGAGGCGGCCATGTGTCGTACCGCGGCTTTGGCGCTGTTATAAGGACTGGAGTTTGTTGCAACGTGAGCATTGGTTTCGATTTACCACATGTCGTCAAAAGAACCTCGGATTTACCAGAGTGGCGGGTGGGAGATCATTTGGAGAAAAACTTACGCTTGGGGTTGGGGTACGTTGACAATGCTACCACTCATGCTTCCAATGAAGACCATGCTACCCTGGGCCTTGCGTGCCATCAGATGCTTGGCAACATTGACAGCAAAGAGGTACGTGCCATCTACATTGACGGACCACAGCTTGCGCATGCGTTCAATCGGGTAGTCGACGGCGTTGTAGTTCTCGGTGAAGCCTGCGCTAGTGACGAGGCTGTCGATATGACCATGTTCCGTGATGACGTCCTCGATACACGCTTGTACCGAATCGGCGTCCGATACATCAGCATAATGGGCTGTCACCTTGGGGATACGGGCCGACCCTGGGTTCTCCCTTCGGAAGAGGTGGACAAGCTCCAAGGCTTGCTTCTCGGCTTCCTCCTCTGCAGATTGACGGGTTAGCTTGCCATTCTTGCGCATGCTAATGAGGCTTCTGGACTCGGACTCGGATTCGGACAGGCGGATTATAAGGCAAACGTTGGTGCAATACAGTCCCTCGGCGGGAGCTGGACTGAAAGACCGAGAGCTCAATTGAAGCTTGCCAATTAAGCCTCGGCCCCTTTGCCTCGGGGAAGATTGCTATCAGAAGATAATGAATTATAGAAAAAGCAGGACTCACTATTCATATCAACAATGGCGAGATTAGCACCACTGATGACCATACCCTGGCCCATGACGAGACCGAGACCTCTAGCACCACCAGTCACGACACCAACCTTTCCCTCGAGCGAGAAAGAGGCAAGCGTGCGCTTCATGTGCATGCCACCGCGGCCGGTAACGGGGACCGAGGGAGGCAGGTCGCCTTCTTCCGGGTACTCGACCGTAATAGAGTCGTCAGTACGGGCAAAGGCACCGGGTGACACCTTCCTGTTGCCGCTCGGGGGATTGGCCATGGGAGGCTGTGTGTGTAGGAGCGCCGACGCGGTGGCGGAGAAGGGTTGTGACTGCTGGCGGGATACAGCAGCGCCCGCGGAGCGCAGGGCGCGTGTGGAGGTACGTAGCATTTGCCGCGAAACCATCTTGTTCAAATTAAAAGTGTGAAGTTGGGGAAAGTCAATTAAGTTTGTGGGAGGTAGTAAAAAGCGAGCAATTGATGATGATAGCTTCAGCAATTGGCGAGTGGGGGGAGGATTATGACGTTGCTGTCTTAGACCAGAGTTTACAATCTGTTCAGAAACCGACCAGCGATTGCAATATATAAGGAATCAAAATCAAGTTTTATGACGAAGAGCGGTCGGCGGTGGTGAGAGCTACCTAAACAGCTCGAGATGGCGGTGTTTCACGTAATGACGTACGCTGGATGATTATCAATGCCTCCCAAAGTAATAGTCAAACTTGTCCTGTGCACGTTTCAATGGAAAAGAACAGCAGCAGGTCTCGCAAAAGGTGGTTCACGATTATGGTTGGAAAGTGGGAAGGTAGGAGAGAGAGGAAACTGCAGAACGAGAAGAAGATGGGAGGACGGCCCTGCCACGTTTATTAAAGAAAAACAGCAGAATTTTTTTGGTCATTAGTGGCCCTGCACAGGGCCACCAGACACTCCTTTTCGCGCCCTCCAGGCTCTCTCTGCAGACTCTTACACTGGCAAACAATCTCACGATACTTTTTCTCTCTGACCTCCGACGGCGGCGGTTGGTCGTGGCTCAGCTCGACAAATAAAATCTGGGGCCCTCATGTGAGCATTCCTGCGATCTGCAGAACCAATACACCGTAACAGTTCCCCATACTTTTCCCCCGTCTATTCCTTTTCTGGTAGTCTAATCCCTATTTTATCTCTTCCGTATCTATTATCCCAGGCAGGACCCAAGCCTCTTACCCAGTCTAGTGGCATCTTGGCCCCCCTAACAACCGCCATACATGCAACGGAACAAGTCGAATCCCAGTAAATTGGGCAAGAGATGATCGAGGCAAGAATAAAAAAGCACTTTATCTCCCCCCTAGGGACCTGTCACTAAGAAAGATGGGGTAGTGCTTTTCAGTAGGCAGCTATGGTGGGGTGGCATGCACTAACTACTGTGGAACTAGACCCGGCTCTGGACTCCCGGATTGTGCTACTCCCCCACATTCTAGACTAGCCGGTGAAGCAAATACCGTCAATCTAGATTCAGATTGGCCAAGCCTCTTGTCCTTTTTTTTTTTCTTGTGCATTTGCCTCTTCTATTGTTGCAGATTTTCATCTTGATAGATGGACTAATTACTCGTAGAAGATGCTGAGTTTTTCCCGACCCCACGTGTTACCATTACACGTAGAAAAGCCTCGTAGAGGTTGTTAGTCCTTTCCGTCTCACCTTGAAAGAAAAAAAAGCCAAGAAATATTTATCTGGAACGCTCGCCTTGGAAATATATCCCTCTCCACCAA
This sequence comes from Poronia punctata, assembly GCA_022579005.1. Taxonomy (NCBI): domain Eukaryota; kingdom Fungi; phylum Ascomycota; class Sordariomycetes; order Xylariales; family Xylariaceae; genus Poronia; species Poronia punctata. The sequence continues at coordinate 18,169 of MU401753.1, forward strand.
GATTGTCGGATTTTTCCTTGTAAGGGTATGTTTGTCAGTGGGCCATTTATCTCACGATCTTCTCCTGAGCCGAACTTCCAGTGCCCCCCCTCTATCCGTTGGCAGACCTGCTCTTTCAAAAGAGGACAAGTCCGACAGTCGCTTTCCTACAAAAGGGAATATGGTCCTACGTGTGTAATGTGTAACCTAGAGTTGTTGTACAGTAATACCGCTTCAACGCTTGGCTACCTTAAGTAAGTAAGTACCCGGCGAATTGATATATGATAACTGACAGTTTTGGGGGTTGGACAGTTTCTGCCCAACTTCAGCCCTACCCTACCTACCACAAAGCAAATACCTACCTACCTACTCGTAAGATTACGCTTTTCTTTTCACGATAATAAGCTACGTCGATGTTGCCAAACTACACGTAACAAAAACCAAACTTCTTCCCAGCCGGAACGACCGACTAATAAAAGAGACCCTTAATTATTCCAAGAATGAGACCCCAAGAAACCACAAAAAGAGATCTACCTACTCGTACTATAAAGTCGCCACAGCGGATTAGAAAAAGCGGGATTTAGTTTTATCATAAACCATGGAATTTTCAGCAGATTCCTACCTTTTCCATATTACTCGTAGACCTTTTTAAACCAACAATAAGTGGACAGATATGACAGCCTTCTACCGAGAATGGTAGGTATCGTATGTGAGGAACGCTTCTTACTGTACCTATTAATCCATCTAACTCACGAGCAGATCACGAGTACAAATATCTACAAAAAGTTAATTATGTCCCTCAGATCCCGGACGGATCCCGCCCCTTTAACCTCAACCTAGACTTTTTTTTACCCACAATAGACAATGTCGATCATCTGAAACAAACAGGGGGACAGTACATATTCGTACATATTTTCAGGGGTTATAAAACCTTTTTGCCCCCTGATATGTGTGTACGAGTAGATAGATAAACTTTCCGTGGGAGAGATAGATAATAAAAGTACTGTACGTGTACATACTGTACAAATGTAGCCAAGGAAAAAGTTGCATGCCCTTCTCGTCTTATCAATCGCTCCGCAGCTCGGAGTCAAGTCGTTTATGCAAACCATTCCTGTCCTTCCGCATTCCTCTGTTTCTTTTTTTCTCTCCTTCAAATCCTTCACTCACGATAGTCAACAATCCCACTTTCCTCAAGTGGATTCAAGATTCATAACGACATAATTCCTACAAAGATACAATTGTCTTCTGTCTTCTGGCTTGTAGACAATAGGTAAAAATTATTTTTCTGCACTAAAAAAAAGATGAAGAAAGATACATAGCTGCTCGTATTATCCTTTTTTTCGTGCTCCTCTTCCTGTCTCGTGCTGCTTTTTTTCGCCTACCATCCTAACTAAACCCATCGAACCAAGCCAGCCTTCGAAAGCCAAGAAAGAAAAGCTAACCCTTTGTTAGATGGGTGGTGAGGTATCATCAACTGTATGCGTAGAAGAGAGAAAGAAAGTAAGAGAGAGAGAGAGATAAACGAGGCGCCTTTGCTATCCATGAGCCTTATGTGTGTATATTTGCCTGTGTGTACTCAAATGATGAACAGAGAAATTCCAGGCCGAGGTAAGGGTCGAAGAAGTAAAAGTGAACGGTAAGAAAAAAGAATGCAAGGATGAAACACTCGTCATGGAGTGTTGGAGGTTGTGTTTCGAGGAAAAGACAAGTTTAACCAGCCCAATATAATAAATCATGGAGATGTCCGCCCACAAAGACGTAGATTCCCGGGTGATCGTGGAAATGTGCGTTTAATCAACACTTTACGCTTGCCGCCACCGTTCGCTCTTGATAAGCCCTACTCGTCAAGTTTGAACATGCGGCGCAGAGCTCCGAACTTCTTCTTTTTCGGCATATTCGAACCCACGACACTACCATTCTCCAACTCGTGGTCCTCGCCACCTTTGGCCAGTCCGAGGCTGACGCTTCGTCTAGAGGCGAGACTTGGACGCTCATCAGCGCCGGGTTTGGCACCCCGACTGAACATGTTGCCTGCTGAGGTTGGTCTCCGCGCACCGTTGGAGACGCTCGGGCTGGTGAAACTTCTCTTGTGCAATCGTGGACTGGGAGAGACGTCGCCACGGAGATCTCGTAGTTGTTGAGGATCCCGCTCCAGATTCGTATCGCGCCGCGCCGCACTGTCGATGAGCTCCGACCGCTGTATTTTACTGGCCGAGTCCGATGCTTTGTTGCGCCGCAGGATACTCATGAATCCACCCCGCTTTTCTTTGGGACTCAGAGCCGGAGCGGCCACAGACGGCGCAATCTCTCCTCGGCCGGATCTAGACCGACCCAGAGTCGACGTACCAATAGCGCCCAACTTTGGACGGCCGAGATCAGCGAGACTTGCGGTTCCGCCGCCCATAGTTTGATTTTGACGGGACTGTGATGGATTCGGCGCCATGTCGTCATCGCTATCCGGCAAGTCTGATGATTCCTCATCGACCTCTTGGACTGCTGCCGGCCGGGACAGACTGGGCCCAGTAGCCGAACTACGTAGCGTCCCTTTCTCCAGAGACCCAAATCCCCTAGATGAAGTGGGGCGGGTATCTTCCTCGTCACTAGAATCGTCAAGACGACTACTGAATCTCGGCCGTGGCACTTCATCGTCGTCGCTTGAATCATCAAGGCGGCTATGTCGTTTGACATCTCGGGATGATGATGTTGTGGTGGATTTCCCAAACAAGGGGAAATGTATAGACGAACGGTTCTTTTGGTGACTAGCTACGCTGTTGGATCGTAACGTACGACTTGTCATGCCGCCTGGGGCCCCGGCTGTAAAAGTCTTGTTTGAATTACGGCTGACGCTAGACCCGGCTGGTGATAGCGAACGCAGACTGAACCGGCCTGAGCCTTTGGTAGATTCGACGTGCGGCTGTGACGCCGTTTGTCGCATAGTCCTGCGGAAAGTGAAGCCCCCACCAGAGGAGGCCGGACGGCTGCGTTTAAAACTGCTGTCGCTGTCATCAGAGCCTCGCCGTTGCAAGGCGGATCGCGTCCGCAGGGTGGGTTGGCTCGGAGCAGCTGGTGTCGTGGACGAAGATGATGCTGCTGATTGTGGCCGCGTCTTGTTGCTGTACTTTAGAGCGGATACCGGGGGCGCTGAGTGCTGCTTTGCCCTTGGAGATCCGGGACTGGGAGCACTGCCGTTACTATTGCTATCCCGCATCGTCTTCCGCATCGTTGTTTGTTCTTGGCTGGGACTACTTTTGCTGGCCGGGCTATCCCTCAGCGACTTTTTCAGATATGACTGTTTGGGACTGGCGCTCGGCGACTCCTGATGTTGTTGCGCTCGTTCCTGGTTGGCATGATTTCTGCTTCGGGGCTTTTCTTTTACTTGTTGTGACTCGCCACCCTCCGATGGTCTTGATTCTCGTGTAGGTTGAGCCTTCTCTGGAGGCCGCCTCCCACTGTTGCGCCTATGGATCACCTTCATAATCTCATCTTGATCGCCGTCGACGCCAGCTTCTTCAGCAGCCTCGAGTTCGAGTTGCTTTCGTCTCTCAGCTGTGAGACTACGCCAAAAAGCCTTTGCTTGTTCCCAATCGTCTGCATCGCTTGGAGGTGCAGCGTTTGCTTGGCTCGCTGCCTGGTTTTCTGTTGGTTGGCTGTGTAGAGTTTTATCGCCAGTAGCGGGTTCTGGTTTCGATAAAGTTGTAGATGTGTCTTCTCTCCTCGACTCTGCTTCCTGGTCGGTCGGGTTCTCGACAATGGCATCTAAAGACATGAAGCCACCAGTTTCGATATCTGGAATGTCCTCGTAAGCATCGCTATAAATGCTATCATCAGAATCGTCACCGCCAGCACCATCAACATCTGTTACCGGTGTAACCGTGTCGAGCGTAGTTTGGGGCAACGATGCTGCTTGATTGGGTTTTATAGTTGCGTTGGTGGGCTCAAATATAGCGGCACCGGATGCATCAGCCTCGGCGACGCCATCATCCGACTCGTAATCGGGGAAGCCACCTGGCACGTCGAAATAATGAGGAGTCGAAGGGCCAGTACTCTGAGTGCCTTCAATGATTTTAGGGCTTGGCTGGATTATCGAAATCTGAGGGGGAGCTTGATGGGGCGAAGCACTCTCCCTGTAATCCTTTTCTTCCTTTTCTGGGATTTCGGTCGCTTCGGACTTATCCTGGATACCACTCTCGCCTGATTGACTTGACTGCATGGTACTTTTATCATCCGCCGCGCTAGATGCCTCGACCGGGGCGAACTCGTCAGGTTTTTCATCCTCGGCGCTCTGCAGACTATCAGAATAATACCCGCTTCCTTCCACCGAAGTGACCGTCGGAGGTAGCGGTTCCCTAAAACGTGAAGTATTTGCTGCAACTCGAGATTCCGCCTCTTGGCTTATTAACGAGCCCAGAGCATGGTCACTGGACTGACCCTCGGGGTTTTCTTCTGTCTCCTCTATCAACATGTCCGAATCGTTCATCGTGCTAGAACTCTGTGGACGTAGTTCTGGAGAAGAAGCGGCAGAAGAGTTGGTGACGTCGGTTGGCCGTACGAGTGGCCGCTCCGGAGGCTCGCGTACTGCTTTGTTCCGAATGCTGCCAAAGCTAGGTAGTGCAGGCCTTGGCTTCATTATCTCGTCGTCATCCAAGGCAATTTCTTTCTTTTTGTTCCTCCCTATGTTGCCGAACCATCGCTTGCTAGTCTGCGGACTCGGATCACGAGAATCCGTCTCCACAACTGGACTGGATTCTCCCACAACAACTGTTCCCTTGTCGTCAAAGCTAACACGAACCGATTTCCGCCGGGATACGCCCGAGTCCTCTCTCTGGTGGGGTGATACCGCACCGGACGCGGAAAGATCAGACGCATAGTCGGATGGCGAGTTCTCTCGTTGCGCTGAGCTGGTGTGTTTCATGGCGGATTTGATAGGGGACGCCGACCTGGGTAAAGGTGCGTGTCTCACCGCCAGCTTTTCCGCCAGGCCAGGGGCGAATCGTGCTTGTCGCGCGGGGCTGTTTGAGCTCGAACGCCTGATGCCGACGCCCTCTTCAGCAAGCTCAACGACAGGTCTGTTCTCTACAACAATGGGCTTCTGCTCGCCGGCGATGTCGGGGAGAATAGGTTTATATGCTGGTGAACCCTGACTATAATTCCGTGTCTTTGTCTCGTTGTCATTCTTGTGAGTATGATCTACAGCGTTCGGGGTCGCAGATAGACTTTGCCGTGTTGGAACGTTGTCCAATGCATCTAGCACTGTACGGGCTGCTGAAACACGGTTTCCCGTAGCGACAGCCTCGCCATCTTCTGCCTTGTGTCCGGTTGATGTTTGCTTCGACTGTATCTGACTTGGCGACGTCTCGGTTCCTTGATCTGGTGCTTTACTATGGGCCATAGGGGGTGAGGCATGATGCGCTGGCAGCGTTGTCGGCGGCGGACCAGGTTCTTCAACTTTCAAAGACCGACCGGCCGGTATCTCTCCTCGTATGTTGGCTTTGTCATGCAACGTCGGTACTTCATTCTTTGGAACTGTCACAGACGGCTTTGTTTCCGGAGTTGCAGGCCTGATCGAGGCGTGACGTGTGTCGGATTCATCCACCATCGTTCCCTTGGGTCTATCAACCGTTCCTTTTGCAAGGCGGCTGCCTTCCCTCTGCAAACCATTGTCTCTCCTTCTTCTGGGGGGCTTCTCTGCAGCTTGCTTAGTTCGATACTCGACTGCCTCCTCCACATGAACTTTTGGGACCATTCTCCTCGAATTTGGGTCGTATACCAGTTGTGGACTGGATTTAGCGCGAGAAGAGGGTGGAGTCGGCGAGGTAGGTGGTGACTGGGGTCGATAGACTGAGGGGTAGGAGAAGTTGACCGAGTTCCTGCTATCGGGCCTCGGAGGCGAATCCATGGTGCTCTGTGAGGCACCCGCTGGGGATCTGACCTTTCTCGTAACCGTATCTGACCTTCGCACATTACTAGTATCGCCTGCTGGTTGCCCGTACCAAGAGTGAGTCGCATTTCCCATTTTCTGAGACGCCGTTCGGAAATTCTGCATTCCTGTTCCTGTAACTCTCGAATCCGGTTGGGGGTCCCTATGGCGGCTTGGAATTTGCGGCACGGGGGGTTGGTCGCCATGGGATGCTGATGATGACCCATGGGGGGATGGACTTCGGAATGTACGGTCGGCCATACTTGCCGAACTCCCCCGTCTCTCAAGTTGCGCATGGCCATTAGGTCGCCCAACAGCCACCGGAGCGCTCCCGGAAGACGACCGAGATGCGCTCCGACGGACTGTGCGTTTTGTTTGTACCTCGGCAACATTGGTCGGGGTATGGGGACGAGCTCGGAGGGCGGCGGCCGCAGCAGCCGAGGATAGCGCGTTGTTGGGATTTTGATTGCTAGCAGACATGAAGGCCGAGGCAGCAGCTGTTGCCGCGTTGGGGTTCGCGGTCGTCGAGTTCAAAGGCTATCAGAAGGTTGATGACGGTTAGCTTTAGTGCGCGCGAACATAGAACAGTACCGAGCCCTAGCGCATGTAGTCAAAGATGCCGCGCAGACAAGCGTAGACCAAATCGGCAGTTGTCTACGGGTCATGCCAAAAGCACAGAATGAATTCCATCAGGTGGTGTCTTTGGCACCGGCAAGTCTGGGTTCATGATATTGGACGTTGAAGGCGTTCCCATTTCCTCGCTTAGGAACGACGCATGCATCCAATTCCCCACTTGACAAGGAGGGAAGCGAAGCAGACAAAGAAGAGGAACAGGAGGAAAGGGGGCGTTCTGCACTTACATTAGACGAAGGCCGGCGCCTTCGCGACCCGCCAAACATTTTGTCGTTGTGACGTGAGCGGGAAGGCCTCCAGCTAGGGAAGAGTGAGGCTATAATAGACCCTGCATCGATGAAACTTAAAAGTACTATGTAAATGACTAAATCGCGTAGGTTGTGTACATGACTTGAAGCGAGATGAGAAGACAGAGACGACGAGGTGGTTCGAATTCGAATTAGGTAGGGTACAAACACAACAATGTTGGGTAGGGATGTAAATAAAATAGGTAGGGGAAGGGCTTGCCTTGAGCACTGTTGCAAAAAGAGAGCAACGAAGAGCTTCGGTTCGGCGACGAAGAGCAAATGCGGTATGGACGTCAATTTGTTCTCTGGGCAATTCTCAAGTACCTGACCTACGGGTACGTACCCACCTGCCTGTCACACTACTTTCTCGATGACGCTTAAGCTAGGAGGGCGAACCCCTAATGGGGGTAGCTCTAAGCCGTATATGGCTTAGGGCAGCAGACTTCTGCACACTTCTACTGCTTTCATTTTCAAAGTTTCAATATCCTTTGCCCCCAGACAGGACATACGTGGTGGGTTGCGTAAAAAAGGGCACCTGGTCAAGTATTTTGGGCCAAAACTCCACAGGCAAATAGGACTCTTGGCAGGCCGCAATACTTGTTTTAGCAATAAAAACAAGATATAAAGTCTAGGTAGCAGGAGGGAAGATCATCGCTTTTCTAGGTATAGCCTTATTGCTTATCTAAGCACAGTGACCTGACCAGGTGCCCTTTTTTAGGCAACCCACCACGTAGTGGGGGCTGCTTAGAGCAACTAGCTAAAAATGGATCTGTAAAACCACGTCAGACGCATCATCACCCGCCGCCGTGCCGTGTCTTTGCACCAAGACGTAAATTTCGCGCTTCTAAAATAAATAAAATAAAATGAGGCGACTGGGATATTCCAAGTTACGATCTAATTGGACCAGTTGTTAATGATTGCTCCAATTCACTATCCCTACAGATTCCACATGTACCCATAATCCTTAACCATCGGCAATTCAACATCACAACCTCTACGTATAAGACTAGATAGACGTACGCACGTACAATATAAAAGAACAATTATACATACGTGTATACATCACAGATATAAACTCGATATCCTATTCTGCCAATTCCTACGATTCGATTGCCTCGCCTACTCAGAGGATGTTAAACCCCGGCTCTTAAAGGTAGTATACACAGTACTCGTAGAGTCTAAGGAGTTTTGATACTTGGTGCGGAATGGCTTGCAAGGCTAGATCACATCACTAGAGTGGTCACCTTGCAACATGTTCAAACGCGCAGCATCTATGACTTGGGATTTTTCTCAATTTCTGGCCTGGCAGCTAACTAACCCAGGCAGAGCATACGTGTATACGTGTATAAGGTACTATCTCCAATACTACCTACCTCCTAGGCTATTAAAGCTAAAGCACCCAATGGGTCATCGCGAGTGTCAAATCTTAGGTAAGCATCGCTGCCTTGCGATCCAACGGCTACTGCGCTAACAGGACTATGACGTCACGTAAGGCATCGGTAAATAGTTCCGTATGAATGTTCAGTTCTACGATCTACACGTACACTACCAATCTGCACGAAGGCTATTATTTACACGTACAGGGTATAATACAACCATAGCTGACACGGTAACCGACGAGTTTCAACAACTACAGAATACCTACCAGTTACTGCAAGGTGGCATCAATATCATGTTACTGACGACCTACACTTCGTGGGGAGACTATGATCATAGGATCGATCAAACATCTGCCGAGCAAGGAGCCTTATTGAGGGGCCGACGATGTAGTCTTAACAATGATGGAGATGCTAACACCTTTATACCCATGCTAGTCTAACGAATACCGCCTGGACTGGAGATACTGCGCCCACGACAGAGAATCCCACATGATGCCTGCATAACCGCGCCACTGTTCCCGGGAGATAACCACGAACATTCCATTCACAATCCAGGAACTAAAGTAGCGAAGAGCTCGCCGGCCATTACACATTGATGGCACTGTGAACCAAGGTTCCATGGAACTAGGCGATGCGTAGGAGGCTGTAGCCCTTTGCCAGCCCGGAAAGCAATTCTTAGCCGAGCTTATGTACGTGGACATTCTCATTGCGTCGTTGCTTAGACAGGCCCTCTTGGGCGACAAGACGCAACTATGCCGTCTCTATCGGCCCACCTCCCGAGCCTGTAGGGGCTATCTTCCCGTGCGTCTGGATGATCGGTGGTGCACGAGGTATGGCTGGCTTCTGCGGGGCTCTTTCGTGGTCCGGCGACACTTGGTCGTCGTAATGATCCTCGGAATCAAAAGCCTCACTACGGCCATCATCCCCCTCGTCTGGCCCAAGGTCGTGAGGGGCAACAGATCGGTGTTGCATGTCGGGAGCAGAAACCGATGCCCGATCCGAGACGCTGTTATTCTTAGTGGCCGACTTGGAGTTACTCGGCTTCTTACCCTTCCTTGACTTCATCTTGGCCTTTTCTAAAAGCCGACGTCGCTCAGCCTCCTCGCGGCGCCGGCGCCGATCTTTGATCTCGTACTGGCGAATCAATGCTTCTGGCGGATGGCCAAATATGAGCTCATACTCGCAAAACTCGCAGAGGTAGTAGTTTTCCGGGGATGGTGGGTGGTGCATATTCTGGAACATTGTTTCTTTACGGCGTTGTCTGGCAGCCCGCAAAAGCGGGTCACCCCGGCGCTTCGTTTTCTTTTGGCTAGCCGTTGCATTTGGACCTCCCTTTCCAGAAGGGTCGATAGACGGATAAGACCCGTTTTGCGAGGTGCCTGGTGCCGATAAACTTGAGACACCGGAGTGCGTCTGAGTACCCCGTGCATGGACTCCATGGTAGTCGACACTGTTAGCAGGATGGTGATTCCGATTAGAACCACCCATGCTATGCGGGGCCGGGTCGGAACCAGGCCAGGACACAGGGTTTTGGGAGCCGAACGTGAAAGTAAATTGCGTCGAGGATCTCGGACTTGGTTTGGGGGGTGTCTGTTGCTGCAGTAGGCTTATATTTTCCTGGCCTGTCGGTAATGGAAGCTTCTCAATACTGGCCATAGCAGTAGAAATGATGCCGGCATTCTCTGAATGATGGAACAAATAAGCATGCGTTCTGTATTGATGTATCGAACGAACCTTGGGAAAATGTATGAGGCCTTCGGAGTGGAGAGAGGGAGAGAGGGATAGGGATGATTTGGGAACGAGATAAATGGCCCTTGGCCGAGCGGAAAAGCAAAAACTGAAATGAGGGAAAGTTCAAACATGAACTCAAAGTTTAAGTTAAGGGGGTATGCACGCTTCGGATCGAACTTACCGGCTGGTGGCGACGGATATTGGTTTGGAGAACGTAGCTTCATGTTTCGCCCAGCCCAATTGCCGTTGGAATCTGATAAAGTCCGCAAGGGGCTCCTGCCGTTCCGTGCCCTGCCGTATCTTCCCCTTCCAGGACCGGATATCCCCTGCCCATTATTAAGGGGCCCTCCAGTTTGGTAGTACGGTGTGCTGGTTGGCACAGGTTCCCCACTGTCATCCTCCCCATTCACAGAGGGTGGCTGGATCCCAAAGGCAGTGGGCTCGGTAATGGTGTGGGTTCCGTTAAGAATAGACTCTCCGGCTATCGGTATCTTTCTCTTTTTCTTATTGTTGGTGTTTTCAAACGATTCATATCCGTCCATGGAAGAAGCGGTGGAGGGAGGCGGCTGTGGTTTAGGTGGTCTCACGTGGCTAGCTCTTGGAGGGACTCGAAAGCTCTGCTCTACCGGCTCATGGAATCCCCGGGAACCCAAGGCTCGCCGAGCTTGGCTCATCAAGCTCTCATCGTCACGGGGCCCAGTTGCAAGGCCGTTTCTTCGGAAAGTAGCGCCGTTGCTCGGCCTAGCCACGTTCTCCCGAGGAGCAAGTCCAATCAACTCTGGTCCAACTGGGGAAGAATCATCTCTAGGACTGTAAGGGTAGACGAACAGGGGCGCGCTCGGTTGGGGCGCCGGGGGGAACTTGATACTGTTAGCAACGTCGGGAGAGAGGCGTTCGCGTAGTCGACGTTTCGGTAGCGGGCGAATCGGCCGGTCAGGGAATAACGACAACGCGGATTCTGGTGACATGTTCTCATGGGCGCCTAAAACGTAGTTGCGAGATAGCATTAGCCATAGAGTTTTGACTGCAAACATTGCCACGCAAATGTAGATAATAAACAGCAGGATGATGGCATCCGACTTGGAAGACGGTCGTGTCGTCCTAGGAATTATGCAAGGGGCCCCTTTTGTCTGGTTAAATGCTGGGCCAACGGTGGAGCGACTCGCAACAGTGGTCGTTGCCATCATATGTGAAGGAGAGGGTATGGACTGCGTCAAGAGAGCGGTAATGGTCTACTGGACAATTTGCTCCGAGGACGCAGAGTCGAAGGCCAAGACACCACCTACTCATCACAAGTCCTTAACCAATGTGGGCGCTGTCACATACATAGAACTCTAGCGGAAGGTCCAACTCTGGTCTATTGTTCTCGGAACCTCGATCGATGGGCCAGGGGGTACCAAGGCAGACTGTACAGAGGCCAATGGCGTCGTAATCGGTCGGCAGGGCAAGTGGTTTCTCCTATGTCCACAAACAGTTTCCGAATTAATATCTAACTCGCCCAAGCGGAGCATGATCGGGCTGCGGAAGGGGGGGACGGCCCAAGGTAGGTAGACAGCTAGTTCTCAGCGACTACCTGGATCCTGAAGCAACTCGGCCATAAAGCGGAAGGTCTACCCAAACATACAGAAAATGGTGGCCAAAAGACAAGGCGGATGAGAAGCAAGGCGGCGATGGCCAATGTACGGACTTTCTAGGGGCCAAGCAAAGGCCAAAAAGTAACACAGCCGTCCGTCCCACCGAGGAGACTGAATGTGTCAGGGCCTTGAGGTCGTTGGGCAGATATCTAACTCGTCCGACTCCAGCAAAATGCACAGGCCGGTCAGGAACCAAAAGATAGGACTACTTGAAGGCAAATGCACCGGTTACGATGTGAAGCTGAAATAGAAGTTGTGGGAAATGTGTCGAGTCGGATGGCCAAGACAAAGAGGTGGAAGACGTAGATTACCTAGGTAGGCATGCAGAATGGCAGGTAGAATGGTGGCATGGGGCACGGAGTCATCAAACCGATTGATTGTGCTGGCGATAATAACTTGCCCAAATGCTACTGCTCTGTGGGCATTTGATGTGCCTAATCATAGACCATAAGGGGGGCACAGCTGGGGGGAGGAGGGGACGATGAGTGGGGCCGGGGGGTTTTAGATTGAATTACACATGTACAAATATGTAAGTAGGTACCAGCTGTACACGTAGGCTAATACCATGTAGGAGGTAACAGCCAGAACAGCGTGTACGGCATCCATCCGGTACCTGGTAACGCTTTTAGTCCAGGTACATCGTTCAACACCAAAACCTACTAGGTATCAAACTGTATACAAACTACCTTTACAAGTATGTACAGCGGAATGGCAAAGTTCTGTCCTAGAAATTCGTGAGGCGTATTTTGTAGATACACAAATGTACAGTCACGCTACAAAACACTAGTTGGAACTTTCTAAGCAAATACACTTGCTAAATCTATTTAATAGACATTTAAACATAGTATAGGTATGTTGGTAGGTGTTGGGATCCCGATTAGCTTTTAACGCGAAAATACCTCAGCAATAGCGCAATACTCAATTGAACGTGGAAGTCACTTCAGTGTGCTAGGTTTAGGGCACTTATGTACCTTATATTCCGTGTAGGTACTCGTACATTCAATGTACCCTTGGTGGTATCGGTGTAGAAATCGGGGGTTTTGTTCTACCTCGTACATCGTTACTCCCTGTTTTGATCTTTCGACATCATCATTCAGCGTCGTCTGGCCGTGTTCTAGACTGCTGATGTATGCCTCTCATGACCTTCAAACACAAGGAACTGGCGCCTTTAGTCCTTCACCAGAGCCGGCATGATTCTGGTTTCCTGGTCCTCGATGATTCCCCTCCTTTTGACCTCCCCAGCTATGTAGCCCCAAGGTTATACTTGGGACCCTGTTTGGACGATGAGGGCAACTCTAGAGTGGCCATCTAGGTTGGTACAACTTCAGCATAGCCAGTACCTACATGTAGGCTATTAGCACCCAAGTTCAAACTAAGTGGCAGGTGCATCTATCCTTTGCCACAGGACGATGCTGTTGCTGGTTCGCCCTTTCCTATGCGTGTGGTATCGCGAGTTTCGGTAGACTGGGTGGCATTTTCGTCCACGCCAGAACGCTAATTACGATCGTTGAATATCTCAGCGACGTAGGTGCCCTATTTCCATCGTCCTTGTCGGGTCGATTTCCATATATACAAGGCCGGAGTTGATTCGGACTTTGATAAAGGGCGAACTTGTCTGCATGCCGAGCCCCCCTTGCCAGCCGCATGTGTGGAAGTCGGGCGAGAGAATACCAAAGGTTTCCCACTCATAGTTACTGTGCTATCTACGCACTTATTACGACCAACGTGGATCTTGAAACTGCGGTGGTGCCATTTCCATTTACCGGCTCGTTGCCGTGTTCTCGGTGACTGGCACAGAACAGGGAACGCTTCGCATACTATGAATCTTAAATCTTGCCAGACCTTCCACTTCCAAGTCAAGAAACCCGGCTTCCCAGCTGCCCGGCCTAGGTGGTACTTGTCAGATTTAGCACCTACATGCAATATAGGACCCCGAGAAATTAGACTGCCCCTAGGTTCACCGGTGCTCAAGACGCGTAAGTATGTGTATTTATACATTTCTTCCACGGCAACTATATGCTTGTAAGAAAACGGTACGGAGCTGGGTTACACCTTCAATCCCAGTCCACTTCTACCAATGGTAGGATTATCTACTGTATAGATGGTACTTTTACACTATCTTCCCTCATAGTCCCTCTTAAAAGGGGGTTATCCCTCCAGCTCTTGTTAAGACTACAGTAGGTATGTCGCGTCTACAGCTTAAGAGCGAGCTCTGAAGTCCGGCCATCAGGCTTACAGCTGACAAGTGTAACGGCGCCGCTGGAGGTCCCTGCCTGTCAGATTATATTCTCTGCCTTCCAGCATTAGTAGGGATTGTATTTATTCTTTGTCCCCTGTTTCTGTTTAGAGCTGCGGGTACATTCCAGCTTATACGCAAAGTAGTACAAAAAGCACGTCTAAACTGTTATACAATTGGGAAGTTCAAGTGCCATATGGTCGAATGTAAGTGTGGTGCGTAATCACGCTGTTCTTTTGATATCTGAATAAGTATTCAGTCTCTTGATTTGAATATGACTACATGCCTGCGTACTAGGGTTCGTCATTGGGTACCCAGTAGGTACCCATCATTACCCATTGGGTGGTGTTGGGTGCTTAGCAGTGGGTATAGGTAGCCTGGGCTTAATTATGGGTTGGGTACCCATCCAAAAATGACTGGGTACCCATCTAAAAATGAATAGGTACCTATACCTGTAATGGGTACCTATTTAAAAAATAATAGGTACCTATATTTGCAATAGGTACTTATTTAAATATAAATAGGTACTTAACTTTTAAATAGGTACTTATTTAAGTATTAGTCTAATAATAAAAAGATTTTTTTAAGTTATTAACCTAGCTACGTTATAAAAACATAATTAGCAAATAAAAAAATAGTAAAAAATAATTTACTAAAAAAGTTAAATTAAAGCTATTTATTTAAAATAATGCAAATATACTAATTATATATTAATTAAGTATAATATAAAGCTATTGTAACTTGCTATAAGCTTTATAGCTGCCTATATAGCAACTTTAAAAATCTTTATTGTCTAGTTTACTTTTTATATTTTTATTATTTTTATTACTTTTAGTATTTCTAAGTTTTTTAAAGTTTTTATTATTTTTATTATTTTTTTTACTATTTATATTTTTAGCATTTATAAGATTTTTATTATTTTTAGCAAGTTTTATAGCATTGTTAGCTGCTTTTTTTTAAGCTTTATTAGCTGCATAAGCAGTAGCTGCTGCTTAGCCTTATACTTTAAAAGCATTTTTAGCTTTTTTAAAAGTTTTAGCGTTTTTTTAAGCTTTAGCTTTTTTAAAGTTTTTAATTATAAGCGCATTAGCAGTATTAATCTTTTTTTTTTTGCATGCTTTTTTTTTTTTAATAGCTTTTTATTTTTTTTTTTAATTATCTTATTAACTTTTATTTAACGTTAGTAGGTAATATTCTTATTATAATATACAAAATTAGTTATTAAAGCTAAAGTATAAACATTAATATGCTTTATAATCTTTATAATAAAAAATATAAAATGCATATTTTTTAGCATTAAAGTAACTTAACTAGCATAGATTGTAGCTTAAAATGTAGCTATAAAATAATTAGTATAAAATTAGTACAAGCAAATTTAAAAGCAGGTAATATATATTAAATATAAGTATATACTAGTAAATATAAAAAAAAAAGTTGCTTTTAATGCTTTTTATAGCGCACTAATAGCTAAAAGCTAAAAGCGCAAGTTTGCTATAAGATCTTAGGCAATTTTTTGCATAAGTTAAGTAAATAACGCTATAAGAATACTAAAACCTTTTGCTAATTATATTTATTTTTTATATATTTATTAAAGTAGCTAGTGTGCTATATATATTAATATATGCTTAAATATTAAAATATTATTAAAAAGCTTATAATTAAGTTAAAAAGAAAGTTTTTAAACTGCTTTGCTATAGCTTTTACTTTTTGCATACTTATAGTAATGCAAAATGCTTACTTTTTTATAATATAGACAATATTTTTTTTTTTTTACTAGTTAAAAAATAAGTAGTTTTTTACTACTAGTAGTAGGTCTTATATTAGCGCTATATAAAAGTATTAATTAAAAAAAATATAAAAATATTTAATTATATAAATTTACTTTTAAGTTTAAGCTACTGCTTTAGCTTTATTAGCAAGCTTAGTTTTTTTAGCAAGCTTAGTTTTCTTAGCAAGCTTAATTTTCTTAGCAGCTTTTTTAATAAGCTTGCTTAGCGCTATAGTTTATATATAGCATAAACTTTAAGTAGAAAAAAAAAAAAATTAGTATATAATTAGTATAATAAGTAAAATAAACTATAGCAATATATATAATATTATATTATTAAAGCTATAGTAACTTTTGTAGTTAATTTGCTTATAATAAAAAGTGTTAGTATATATAAAATAGCAATATTTAAAAAAACTAAATAAAGTTACTTATAAGGTATATAAAATAGAAGGCAAAAACGGTTAGCATACTTAAAAATAACAAAGTACTTTAATAATAAGGTATATAAGGAAAAAGTTGTATAAGTAAAAGATTATTTTAAGTATAAATTAAAAGAAAATGTAAGTTTGTACTAATAAACCTATATTATAAGTACGTACTAATAAACCTATATTATAAGTACATACTAATAAACCTATATTATAAGTATGTACTAATAAACCTATATTATAAGTATAAATTTATAAAAATATATTATAGTATTTTATAAAGTATATAATATATAAAAATATAAATTTAATTTATATATAATATATTATTTAAAGTTTTTAAATATAATTAATATATTAATTAAAAAACTATATATATAAAAACAATTAATAATTTTTAAACTATAAAATATTATTTATAAATATTTTAAAATAAAAAAAAGAATTACTAGTTTTAATATATAAATTTAAACTATATAAATAAATTAAACTAAATTAACTATAAACTATTAAATATTTATTAATAAAATTTAATAATTATTATAGCTTTTAAATATAGTTTACTTTATTTAATATATATTATTTAAATTTTTTTTTTATAATTAGTTTATATATAATAAATTAAAATTAAAATATATAATAATAAATATTATTTAAAGTAATTGTAATAAAACCTTAAATTAGCATTTAATTTTAATAAATATACTTAAAAAAAAAAGGTTAAATATAGCTATTTTTACTAGTATTATAGTTTAATATTAAATATAATAATATTTTTATTTAATATTATATATACTTAAAACTTTAAAATATAGTATATTTTATAATAATTACTTTATATATAATATTATTATTATTATATTAAAAATTTAATAAGTATATATTAAATTTAATTTATAATAACTTAGAAATTTTTAAGTTAAGAGAATTGTATAGTGTTGCGTTTTAATTACGTTGTTACTTGTTTTTAAAAAAGCTTGTTTTTATAGTTTAAATTTAAGGGCAGTAGCTGCTGCTAACTTTTAAGCAATACTAAAAAGCTAGGTTTATTATTTTTTTTATTATTTATGCGCTTTTTATTGCTACCTGCTTTGTTTTTATTTTTACTTAATAATGCTAAATTTTTAAATATATTAGTATTAAAGCTATTAGTAAGCTTTAGTACTATAAAAAGACTACAATAAGCAAATATATTTAGTAATTTAAAAGCTGTAAAAAGTTTTTTAATATAGTTTTTATTTTTAAGCAGTACTACGTTGTAGTTTTTATAGTTATTTTTACTTGCGTTTATTAGTTATTTTAATTTTTCTAAATATTTTTTAAAGCAAATTTAAGCTGTAATAGTTATAGTAGTACAAAATAACTTTAAGCTAAAATAAAATTAATTAAAAGTATATACTAGCTAAGCATAGCTTTATATGCGCTTTAAGTAAATAGTAGCAGCTTGCACTATAAAAACATTTTAAGTAAAAGTAGCAAGTTTTAGTTTTATACTTTTAACTTTTTTTTAAAAGTTATGCAAGTTTTTTAAAGTTTTTATTAAAAAATTAGTATATAATTAATATATAGCTAATAAGTTTTAAGCAAAGTAATAAACTAGTATTTAAATACTTATTAATAATATGCTTTTATATATTTAAACTAGTATAAAATGTTAGCTTTAAAAGCTATTATATATTAATAAGTTTTACTTTAATTAGTATAGCGCTTTAACTTATTTTTAAAGAACTAGATTATAATAAAATTATTTGCTTGCTTATATTTGCTATACTTAGTTTAAATTTTTAAAACTTATTATAAAAACTATAACGTTTAAAATATAGCTAGTATGCTTTTTTTAGTTTTTTAACTGCTATATTATAGCTAGCTTAGTTGCTTTTTAAATAAAAAAAATACTTGTTTTAGCTTTTAAATTTATTTATATAAGTAATGCTAAATGCTTAACTAAACAGTTAAAGCAGCAAAGCTAACTATAATTACGTTTTATTTTATTTAAAAGCTTTAATAATATACTTTTAAAGCTTTATTTAACTTTTAATAATAGTAAAAAAAAGTTAACTAAAATTATGTTTTTTGCTATTATATAAGCTTTTTTATAATAGCTTTACATTAATTTAAGCTTTGTAAATAGCAAAATGCTTTATAATATATAAGTACTTACTAAAATAGTAACTAACTTAATTTTTGTTAAATAACTTAAACATATTAGTAAAGTATAAAAACAGGGCTATAATTTAGCAAATATACTATATATATGTTTATATATTTAGTAAAAAGCAATAAGTATTAAAATAGTTTTATAATATTATATACTTTATAAGAGGTTTTTAAAGTAACTATGCTTTAAAAAGTATAAAAACACTTAAGCTTTATTTTGTTTTTATACTAGTTACTAGATTTAAAAGTGTTTTTATTTTTAATTTTTTAGCAGTAATTATATTTTGCTAAATTTTTTTAAACTTTCTTTAACGTTTAAGGCTTTTGCTAATAAAAACTATTAGTTTTTATATTTGCTATAATTAGTATATAATTAGTATATATTTAGTTAAAGTTTTAGCAATATATACTATTGTAATTAAATAAAATAGTTTTTTACAATTATTATCTTTTACTAGCTTATTTTTATTTTTAAAATAAAAATTTACGCTAATATAATTAAAAATGTTGCTTAGTATAAGTTATACTATATATAAAAAATAAAATAAATAAGTAATATTTATTTAGTAACTTTTAGCTTTAAAGTAATTATAAATTACTTTAGTTAAAAAGCTGCTACTATTATTAGCTATATACGTTTTTATAGCTAAGTATAACTTACGTTTTTTTAACGTAGTAAAAATAAGCTTTATACTAGCTTGCGCACTTTTAGTAAAGCAGTTATAAACGTTAATTAGTATACTTTGTTATTTTTAATCTTAGTTAATAAAATATATGCAAACCTTTTAATAAGTATTTTTTATAATAAGGTTAGTTTATATATTAGCTATAACTAATATATATATATTTTAAACCTATATAAAAAAATGTTTTTTAATAATTTTAGCAGTATATTTTAAAGTGTGCTTTTAAATAGTAAAAGCGCTAGGTTTTATTGTACTAAAGCTAAAATATTTAAGCATTTGTAAATACTTTAAATTTTTAATTAAATAAAATAACAAGTTTAGTAATGCTTACGCTTATACTTATAAAATATTATAAGTAAAAAGATTTAAGTTAAGCTATTAACTTAATTAGTATAAAATTAGTATAATAGCTATATATAAAAAACTATATTTTTACGTAGACAACTTTTGCAAGTAAAAAATTCCTGGCCTTATATTGCTTTTGTTTTAAGCACATGTTGCTTTTTAAATGCTTTATTATTAAACTTATCCTAGTTATATAAAAAAATACTAAGTAGGTAATAGTTGTTTTGCACTGCTTATAAATAAGTTTTAGTATTTTAGTATTGTGCTTTGCTGCTTAAAAAAAACGGTCTTAGTATAAAATATTTTATTTTTTAAAAAGGTTTTATATTAACTTTATTTTTTATATTGCTTTATTATTTAATTTATAGTTAATATAAAATTTAGTAGTAATAAACTAGTTTATAAATATACTCTTTTTTTCTAATTTAAAAACATAATATAAAGTTATTATTTAAAGTTCGCTTTTTAATAAAGGCTATAGTACATTATTGTTTTTAAATATAGTAAACGTAGGCAAATAGTTTAAATATTAAAGTTTATAGTTTAGTTTTTAGTTTAAAGTAAGTTATTAAGTAACTAGTAATAAACTAGGCTATTAAGTAACTAAAAATAAACTTAGTTAGTAAAAAAATAAACTTAGTTAGTAAGAAAGCAAAAGGCTAGCAAGATTAAGTTGTTAAGTAAATTAACTATTATTAATAAAGTTATCCTTATTGTTACTACTAACAAAAGCAGCTTTTATTTTTGCTTAAGTAAGTATTAGCTTTATATTAGCTATATTTATATATAACAATAAAAATAAAAGCAAAGGTAAAAAGTATAACTAAAAAGTAATGCTATATAATATGTTTTAATATCTTGCTTATTAAATAACTAAAAGGAAATAATTAGCGTTATAAAACATTGTAGCTAAACTTAAATATATAAAATATATTTTAAAGTAACTTATACGTTATATTTAAATAATATCTTTTTTTTTTTTTTATATTAACTATATTAACTACAAAACTAGCTTGTTATGTTTTTAAAATGCTGCTTGCTTTAAAGCCGTTATTGTTTACTTTAAGTTACTATAAATTAAATAATAAAGTTGTTTTTAGTCTTATATATTTTTTAAATACTACTTTTTATAGTAAAGTACTTAAAACGCTAAACGCTTAGTTATTAAGAACTTCTAAGTCCTATAAAATTATATTTTTTTTGCTTTAGTTACTACTTTTGCTTTTTAAAAAGTTTTGCTTAACGCTTACTAACTAAAACCTAGCAAAGCGGATAGCAAAAAAAAGCAATATATATAGGCTTTAATTTACACTAGCTATTGCCTTTTTATAGCTAAAAAAAAGCATTTTAAAAAAAGCATTTTAAAAAAGTAAAAAAAAAGTAAATAAGTATAAAAAGCAAAAAGTAAGCAGCAAAACTAATTAGTACAAAATTAGTATATATGCTAATAATAAAACAAAAGCAGTTGTTTTTTAAAATATTTGTTGTTTACAAAAAACAGTTAAACTATTAATTTTGCATAAGCTGTTTAAGCGTATAATTTATAAGATTATAATAAATATTAATTTATTGCTGCAAATTTAATTTGCTATGCTAAAAGCTTTATAAAAAGCTATAAAAGCATATTTAACTAAGGTTTTTGCTTATAAGTAAATTTAAAGCAACTATATTTTAGCAATATAAATTATTAACTACTTAGCAAGCTTTAATTTATATGCTATTTATGCTAAAAAAGTTACTATAAATGTTTAAAACTTTAATTTATTAAAATTAATTAAAAAAAAAAGCAATGTATTTATAATATAAAATTAATATTTTTTAATATAAGGTTTAAATAAAAAAACATATTTTTATTTTATTTATAATATTATAATAGTTAAATATTTT
>MU401754.1:0-39092 GCA_022579005.1 Poronia punctata
AGCTTTTAAAAAAAGCAATTTTATATAAGCACTAGTTTTTTAATAGCAAACTAAGCTTATAACTTTAATAAATTATATTAACTATATTTAATAAAGTAAAAAGTAAAAAATAGTGCTTAAATTAGCATAGCTAGTATATATATTAAATATATAAAATTAATTAATATATATATATAACTAGTTTATAAGTATATGTTGCTTAACTTTTATAGTTAAATAACATTTATATTTATTTTAATTATATATTAATTAAGTAGTTTAACTTACGCTTTAACTATAAAAGCTATAAAATAAATTATGCTTACTACTTAATTAAGTAGTAAGTAAAATGCGCTTTACGCTTTTTACTTTTTTAATATTAAATACTTTTTATTTTAGCTTTATTTTTAACGTTATAATTATTAAACAACTTAAAAGTATTTTTACTTAGTACTATATAGCGCGTATGCTTTATACTAAGTATATAAACCTTTTTTTTTATTAGTTATTATATATAACCTTATTATTAATAAACTTAAAATAATTATAGCGCAATTTATAAAGCGCGCAATTAATTTTTTAATTAACGCGCTATATATATTATATCTTTTAAAATAAGCTTTACTTATTTTTTTAATATTAAATTAATTATTGCTTAATTTGCTAATATATACTAAACGCTCTTTTACTTTAATAATAACTACTTAGTTATTTTTAAAGTAAACCTATTATTTATTATAAATAATAATAATAAGTAAATAAAACTTTTAATTATTAAAACTTAGCAATATAGCTTATAACGTATAATTATATTGCATAATACATAAAAAAAAGTGTTTTCTTTTTACTGTAAAGTTTTCTTATATTAAATAGGTAAAAGAAAACTTTTTATAAGAAAACTTTTTTTTTTATAGTAGTCCTTACCTTAGCCGTATTCTTTTTACTGTGTAGGCTTTACATTAATTATGGTCTTCTTATAACCTGTTAGATCTAACACCTATATACCCTACAAGAGGTTTAGTAGGTAACTAGGTACTACGTAGTTACATCCTTCCTTCCTTTTTATTTTTCACTTCTTGAAAAGGGCCCACTACCTACCCTATTGGGTATTATCGTCAGCTTCACTTTTGACCTGACGATAATTGGGATGGATCCGACCTGCTAGGTCGTTAACATAGCAGCGAAAACATGACCTGGCTACCTACCTAGGTACGTAGCAAGGTCCAAAAAAAAGCGACTACAACCTACCTTGCATAGGAAACAAGCGGCCTGCCTTAATATATTTTTTATTTTTTTTCTAGTCAAGGTTAAAACCTTAGAAAAACAAAAAATTTAATACCTTTGGACGTAGCCCTTAGCAAAAGGTACGGGCAGGCAGAAGGGTTTTTTAGATTTCCTTTTTTCCCCCTTTTGCCCCTAAGCTTACAGGTAGAGTCACGTTATCCGATAGGGTACGGACAAGGTATGCGGTCTGCAGGTACCCCTGGCAACGCAGAATTGGTAAAAGACTTGCCCGCAGTGTCCCTTTTTTTCCTTACAAGGTAACCTAGGCTTAAGTATATTTTAGAAGCCTAAATACTCCTGCCGTCTATCTTAACATAACCTGAAAAGAGGTTATGTAGAGGGCTATTACTATATAGGTAGCGGGAGGCGTCGGCTGGCTATGGCCTTAGGTACTACCTTAGGTTAACCTATACCTATAGCCACAGTCGAGAGGTCAAGCCACCCTTCCCCCTTAAGATAGACGTTAAAATTCTACTACTACTACTACTACTACTACTACATATAGTGGGGACCTATTAAAAACGAGCAAAACCAAACTTTTTTTCTAAACTTACAACTGCAATAACTTTGTTAATTTATAAGATATAAGGTTATATGTAATTTTAGTATATTAGGCATGCTATAATAAACATAAATAAAAAAAGAAAAATTTAATACCTATTTTATTTATTTAATTATATATGTTTTAAATTTTTGCTAAAAAAGTAGGTAAGTATATTCTTTAATAATGAAATTAAATAAATAGGTATACATTAAGTATTTATATAATATAAAAGCTAATAATAGCTATTACATACCTTTATTTTTAATAGATATTAGACTATGTTGTAGTTATGTTATATATTGTTAAACATGTTGAGTTTTGGTGTAAAACATCGTGGTGCTCGTTTCTAATGGGTCCCCACTGTAGTTACCCCCTGGCGTTAAATATAACAACAACAACAACTGCCATTAATGCAGGTCTACAGCAGGGGCCCAGTCGACGTACGTCTTACCACTTCTGCTTTTAAGTGACGACCGTGCTTGTCGGACAAGTTATGCTAGGCATAACACTAATGCCCCTTGAATGATAGGTACTTCGAGCGGCTCAGTCTCGCGGCAACTACAGTCTGCTCAAATCAGTGGCCGTCGGTCTGCCGTGCAGATGAATGTCCAGCTGCAGGACTCCGCATTGCCCGCGCCGGCCCAGACGGCGTCGGAGTCGGGATCACAGGCACAACGATTGCCTACTCCTCAGTCCATGGCCCCGTCTCCCCTTCTCATGGGCCGTGATCCGCTCCATACCAGAGCACCTAGCTTGGGCGAACTTCATCAGGAGCTTGAAGCCGAACAGGAAGGACAAGTAGTAGGTTAATGTTGATATGGTTCGTGGATGACTGTATAGTCTCTAATTTGGATTAACGTGCCAGAACCGACTACTGCACATGATACGCCAGCAGCAGCTTCAACTCCAGCAGCTTCAAGCCACCCAAACACCCAACTTACAGACTAGTCAGAACCAGCCAAGTTTGAACTTTGATGATACCCTTTCCAGCGCCACCAGGTCCGCGTCCATATCTCATTCCTCAAGTACCTTTCCTGTAACGTCGGGACCAACCCCTCGGTCGCCCTCCGAGGCGCCGCAGCCGCGTTTCTCTGACGATGCGTCACGAGAAATTCTGGACGTTCCTCACCGCACATCCATAACACCCAGTCGTGGCTCGCCTTCCCCAAGGCTCCCGCCAGGCACCACTAGTCAAGAAGCTGAACTCAACCTTTCAAATATTCGCGACGAGGTCACGTATTATCAAGCCGAGACACAATCCCTGAGCCGCGAAAATCAAATGCTGCGCAATAGAATCCACGAGCTTGGTAAGTTGTCTTACTTCGATCTTCGGCGTAATCTCATTTCGTTTAGGGCTAATGCGGATGCATCGACATTCAGAGAGGCAGCTGCGCGAGGCACAGGCTACCACAACGACTACGGGGGAGTGAATACATCTGACGCAACCCACCTACTCAAATTCGGTTTGGAAGGCCGATGCGACCATTATATTTCCCGGGACAACTCGCAGCTCACTGTCGCACCAAACAGGAAGAAGCGTAGAATACAGTGCCCACTCCCTTCTGACAGTGTAATGACTAGGATAAATCATTCCATGGATGATGGACCCTATTGACCATGATTATCCCGCGGTATCCAGGCCTAATGTTTCTGCAAATCTATGGAAAGTGGCTATTTACCACGTCCGTGCAATCAGCGCCAAATAAGGAAATTATAATGTCAGCAAGTCGGCAAGGATAAGTAGGAGATCATGCGAAGAGATATACTCCCTTAAGACGATATGTATTCTTGTTCTTCATGTTAGTAAGTGTTGTTATAGAGTGGGTCTTGAAAAATAACAATCGGTTTTTTTCTACAGCTTTTCTATCTTATAAAACCTTGTATTATGCTATATATAATAAAATATAAAATAATAATAATTTTTTTTTAAAAAAAATTAGGCTTTATTATATTTTATATATATTAAAAATAATATATATAAATTAAATAAATAGTTTTTAATTAAATATAAAAATATAAATATAAAATTATTAAAAATTATATAATAAAGCACCTACTTAAAAAAACTACTTATTAAGCTATTTATATATAAACTATAATAGGTAATAAATATAGCTACTAATATAAAAACTAATATACCTTTAAATGTAAAATTTAATTTAAACATAAAAAAATATATATATATATAACTTAGTATTGTTTATACTTTTTTATGTTTTTTTTATTTTAAGTATTTATTATAGCTTTTACTATAAAAATACTTTTATTTACAACTTTAATTTAGTAGCTTATTTTATTGCTTAAAGCTTTAATAAAAAAGTAGTAATAAGTAATTATAGTAAGTGTTTTTTATTTTTAATTTAAAACCTTTATTTTAATAGCTTTATAACCTTTATACCTTTTTATTATTATAATCTTTTTTTTATAAAAAAGCAAACTTGTTTTAAGTTATATAAGTAATAAAAAGAAGAAAAAACCTTTTAATTTAATTATAAACTAAATAAGTAGTTTTTAAAACTAGTACTTTTAAGTAAAGCAAGGTTACTTTTAGTATATATAGTAGCTTAAAGTAATAAAGGCCTTAAATTTCTAGTTTTTTTTTGCTACGCTATAGCTAGTTTTTAAAAAGTAAGCGCTAATTTTGCTTTATATTAGTTATATTTGTTTTTAGTTAATTTCTAAGTCCTTTAAATAGTTTTAATTATAAAGGTAGCCTAGTTAAAATTTAAATATTTATAGTTATTAAATATATAGTTTTTTAGTCTTTTTTTATATAACGCCTTATTTAGTTATTACTTTATAAAAGTAGTTTATTATTATTAAAATAAAGTTTAATAAAAGTTTTTTCTTTAGCAATATATAGCTACTTAGTTAGTTATTTTAAAAGTCTAGGTTTTTTTAAATATGCTTTATAGTACTAATATAACTTAAAAAAAGCATGCTTTAAGTTAAAAGCAAAGTACTAAGTATTATTTAAATTTTACCTTTTTTATAATACTTAGTAATATAATTTTCTATATTAAATATAAAAACTAAAAACTTTTTTAACTTTTTATTTTTTATTACTAATATTTTAATTAATTCTTTTAAGCAGTTTAAGTAGTACTTAACTTAGTAATAAGTTATTAAAGTACTTATAAAGTTAATTAGCATAAAACTATTAGTTTTTTTACTAATTAAATATTAAATCTAAGCAATAAGTATTTTTAAATTTAGCTTTTAAAATATAATAATATTAATAAGTTAAAAAAAGTCTAACTTATTACTAAGTTAATTTATTTACGTTCTTATTTTTTTTATAATATATACTAAGTTTTTTATATTAAAGTTAAGTTTTTTTTTATCTTTATTAGCTTATATTGTTATTTGCTTTTAAGCTTTTATTACTGCTTGCTTTATAATAATAATATATTTTTAAACTTTTAAAGCAAACTTTTAAGCTTTTTAATATATTAGTTATTTAGTTAGCATTAAATTAATAAAACTTTTAGTTATAAACTTTTAGTTATAACTTATTTTTATTAGTTTTTTATAATAACCTTTTAAAAAAATAGTTTTTTTAAAAAACTTTATATAGTATAAAAGCTTAAACTATATTTATAGCTAGTAAACCTTAAAACTAATTATCTTAAAAATAATTAATATATAATTAAAGTTGTTACTTTAAATATTAATTTATAATTTTAACTTAACTAGTAGTTTGTTTATGCTTTATAGTAGCAAAGTTAAGCTTAGTACTATAAATATAAGTTAACTTGTTTATAAAATTAAAAATAAATTAAAAACTTTAATTACTAGTAAAGCTTTTTAGCTATTTAAAAACTTAATAAAGCTTTTTATAATATATTTAAGCTATATTTTTAGCTATTACTATATTTTTATAAGCAATTATTTATAATAGTTTAAAAAAGCTATTAATAATTATTAGCATATTATTATAACTATGCTTATTATAAAAAAGCTTTTAAGTTTAAACCTAAACATTGCTAAAAATATTTTAGTACTAAAAAAAAGTTAACTTTTTTAGTACTTTATTTTTAAACGCTTTAGCAGCTTTATATAAGCAGTTTACAATATATTTATTTATATTTTTATATAAACTAGCTTACTAATATTATTAAAACACTAGTTTATAAGTCTTTTTATAGCTTAAATATATAGCAATAATAAAAGCATAAGCTTTATAAATAATTTCGGTTTTAAAGTTTATTATATTAAGTACTACTAATTAACTTTTATAAAGCAACAGCTTTTTTATTATTAACTAATTTAAATCCTTAGCTTAGGCTTAGTTTTATAGCTTTTAAAAATTAAAATGCTTTTTATTAGCTTATAAAATAGTATTAATTAATATATAACTTAATAAATTAAATACTTTTTAATCTTTTATAATATAAATCTTGGTCTTTTAAATAGCTAGTTAAAACAAGGCTATAGTTTTTTATTTTTATTTTTTTCCTATTAAGTTTTTAAATCTTTTTAAAGTTATAATAAAATATTAACTAAAGTATTTTTTGCTTTTAAATAATAAGTAATAATAAAGTTATATTAAAATATTAACTTAGCTTACTTAGCTTGCTTTAAGTTAAGTATTTTTTTAACTATAAAGTATTTAAATGCTAAATAATTTATTAAAATTATAAAAGGTTTTTAGTTTTATAATTTAACTAATTTTGCTTTTTAATAAAGTAAGCCTTTAATAACTATAAGGATTTTTTTATTATAAATTTTATAATTTAATTTAGCTTTATATAAAGTTTTTAAATAAAAAGCTATAAGTTTTTTATTATTGTTTATAAAATCCTTTTAAAATAATACTTTAATTACTACTTTATTAAATATATTAGTTTTTATAAAGGTTTTAGTTTTTTTTTAAAAAAGTATTAAAAATAAGTGCTTTTTTAGAGTTTTATTTAATTAGTTAAAAGCTTTTCAATATTTTTTTGTTTACTATAATATTAAAGTTATAGTTATTGAGTTATTTAAACGCTTTGCTATTTTTTTATATTTGTAAATAAAATAATAATAAAAGTTATAAAAGCTAAAAATAACTACACTTTTTTTAACCTAGCTTTTTTTTTTATAAAAAAGGTTTTAATTTTAAATTACTTTTACTTTGCTTAAATATACTTTTACGCTATTAGTGCTAGTAATAAATTTAAAAAACTTAGTTTTAGTAATATAAAACTTATATTTTTTAATATTAGGTTATAATCTTACTGCTTTTAATTAATTAAAAACTTAAAATATATAGTACCTATATTTTAGTTTTATATTTAAATATATAAAAATATTGTTAATATAAATAATATAAATAATATAAAATATATTAAAATAGGTTTAAAGCATATTATTAATAAATTGCTAAAAAATAGCTAGTTTATTTATTAAGCTAAAAAAGCACTTTAAATGTATATATTTTATACTTTATTTAAAAAGCTATTAAGGTTTTATTTCTTTTTAGCTATTTTAATATAATAAAAAGCTTATTAAATATTAATTTCTATAAACTATTTTGCTTTAATAAGTTAAGCTAGTATTTTATTAATTAGTAGTAAAAGATAGCAGTTTTTTTATATTGTAGCGTTTAGCTTTTAGTAGTTAATATAAAAATAAAGCAATTTATTTCTTTTTTAAGCAAACAGCACTAGTACTGCTTAAAAACTAAAATAGGTTTTATAAAGCTTTTTTTTAAGTTATTTTAAATATATTTTTAACAAGTCTTTGCTTTTTTTAACATTATTTTATATAAAAAGGTATATTTTAAAAAATTAAATTTTTTATTAAAGTAATATAATAATCTACTTTTTTTAATAAGGTAATATTTTATTAAAGCTTGCTTTTATAATAGGGTACCTACTTATAAGACCTACTAGCTACACTATAAGTATATAGACTATATATAAGCTAAACTTACGCTAACTATTAGCTATAGTTTAGCTAGTTATACTTTTTTAATTTTTTTAGCTAGCTTAGTTATTTACTAAGTTAACTAAATAAAAGTTATTTAATATATTTAGTTTTTAAATTGCTAGCAACATTACTTTATAACTACTTTATTGCTTTAACTTTTATACTTTTTTATTTTTATATTTTAAGTTATAATATAATATTTAGTAAAAGAATTTAAATTAAAAACTAAAAATAGTTTATAACTGCTAGGTAAATAATTAGCAATAATATAAATAAGCTTAATAAACTTAATATTAAAAATAAGTAATAAAAACTAAAAAAACTAGCTAATAGTTAAGCTAAATTTATAAATAGTTAAAAATAAAAAAGTAATAATAAATGTAATAAAAAAAGCAAAAAACTTAATAGTAAATTAAAAAACTTAAAATAAGAGGTGCTACTTATTAAAATAAATAACTAGCTAATAGCTAGCAACCTTTAAAAAAGTTAAAAAAGTAAAGGCTATTTTTTTTACTTTAGCTTGCTATTATATAATAGCTTATTTAATAAAAGCTTTTATTATAATAGTTTTTATAAAAGTTTAAAAAGCTAAGGTAATAATTTTTTAAATTAAATTATTAATATAATAAATTAAAATATATAGTTGCTTTAGCTACCTACTAAGTAAAAAAAGACTTAATATAAAAATAACGTAAAAGCTTTTATATATAATTATAAGTAATTAAAATAAAAGATTATTGCTATAAAAATTAAAAATTAAATTATAGTTATAAAAAAAGCAATTAATAAAAGCTTAGCTATAAAGATTTAATATAAATTACTTAAGCTTTAATATAAGCTAAGTTTAAAATTTAAATAAATTAGCGTACTTATTAAAATATACTAAATTATAATAACTTAAAAAAAAAGCTATCTTTAAAGATTTTTAAAAGTTTATTTAAAAAAAAAACATTAACTTAAAGCTATTTAAGTAAACTTTTTAAAAATAGCTATATAAAATAAAATAGTAAAAAAACTTAAAAACTTAAAAAAAAGAATTATTAACAAGTGCTAGTATAAAAGTTTAAAAGCGCTATATTATTAAAAAAAAATAGCTAACTAGCTTTTAACTATTAATATAAACTTTTAAAACAACTAAAAAAGGTTTTAATAAAGCAGTATATATTGCTTAATAATATAATAATAATATATTAAAAAGCTAAAAAATAATAAAGCACTTAGTACTATACTAATAAAAAATATTAACTACTATATAAGCAAAAATATGCTAAACGCTTGCTAAAGTAAAAAAAGTTAGTAAATAATTTAAAAGTACTTAAATAGTTTTTAAAAAAAACTAATAACTTATTTAAGTAATAAATAAATTAGAATTAAAATAAATTAATATATACTAATAATAGCTTTATAAAATATTATTACTATATTAAAAAAAGCTATATAGCTAAGTATTATTTAAAAAATAAGCAATTAGCATTAAATTATTAGTTAAGCAAAGTTAAGCAAAAACTATTAAAATAGCTTAAAAGTAAAATATAAAATACTTAAGTAGCTTAGTTAAACTTTAAAAATAAAAAGTTAAAAGCTAAGCTAAAGTAAAATAATATATTTAATTTACTTTAGTAAAGTTTTATAAAGTATTTAATACTATAAAGCTATTTTAAATAATAGCTATAGTTTTTTAAGCAGTAAGCAAAAGCTAAAAAAAGTTATTATAAATATAAATATAAAAGCTTAAGTTAATATTATATATAAAAACTTTTAAAAAAAGCACTTATAAAAAGTAAATATTTTACTTTTTTTATTAATAAAACTAAATAAAAAGCTAATAAAATGCTAAGTAGCTTATATAGCTAGTTTTTAAATAATTAATACTTAAAAAATTAAGCAAACTTTTAAGCAAGTATTTTATATAATATATAAAAAGTAAAAAATATTAAAGCTTTTAATATTATAACTAAAAATAAGTTAGTTAAGTATATTATTAAATATAGCCTTTACTTAGTAGTTTTATAGTAAATATTAAAAAATAAATTTTAAAAAGTTTGCTAAAAACGTAGTTAATAATTAAGCAATATATGTTAATAACCTAATAAGTATAAGTATTAGTTTTTTTAAAAAAGTTACTATTTTTTAAAATTAATAATAAGCTTAGTATAAAAAATAAAATTAATTTATTTAAGTATTTTAAAACCTTTTAGCATATATATTTTAAGCTATTAGTAAAAAAGTTATTAGTTTTAAAAAAAGTATAATATATAATAAACTTAGTAAAAAAGGCATAAGTACTATTTAGTTTAGTTTATTTTATTATAAAAGCTTAATAGTAAGTGCTTAAAAAGTACTTTAAAAAAACTTTTAAATAAGCTATATATAATACTTAAAAGTAAACGCAAAAGCTTTTATTTTATTTATACTTAAAAAAAACCTATAAAGCGTTGCATTAATTATAAAAGCTTAAATAAGGTAATTATAAAAAATAAGTATTTTTTACTTTTTATATTAAAAGTAATAAATAAGCTAAAGTTAGCAAAAATCTTTTTAAAGCTAAACTTTTATAACGCTTATTATTATATTTAAATTAAACATAGCAATAAGTAAAAAATTATGTTTTAAATAAAATATAAGCATTTTAAGTATATAGTTATACTTTTTAAATTAACTAATACTTTTATAACTTTTTAAGCTTATATATATAAAGCGCTA
The DNA here is from genome assembly GCA_022579005.1 of Poronia punctata. Taxonomy (NCBI): domain Eukaryota; kingdom Fungi; phylum Ascomycota; class Sordariomycetes; order Xylariales; family Xylariaceae; genus Poronia; species Poronia punctata. Next base: position 10,424 of record MU401754.1, read on the forward strand.
GCTAAGCTAGTAAATTATATTTATATAGTTTACTTAAATAATATTATAGTTTTTTTTAAAAAATATAAAAAAATATAAAAAGCACTTTTAATTAGTTTATAAGCAGTTAGCAAAATATTAACTATTTATAAAACTATTAAAGTATAAATTTTTTAAAATAAAAATAAAGATTTTAAAGTTTATTATTATAACTAAAAAAATAAAAATAAATTTTTAAAAAGTTGCTACTATTTAAAAGTAAAAAGTACTAACTTTAGTATATAATATATAAGGATTTTTAAAGTTTATAAACTTTTATAAAAAGTTTATAGCCAAATATATAAACGTTATAATACTAATTATAGCTATTTTAAAAAGTTATATTTTACTAAGCTATATTTATAAGTAAACTTTAAAAGTAAATTAAGCATTTAAAAATATAAAAAGGCTTTTATATTAACAACTACTTTTTACTATTAAAATAGCTATTTAAATACTAAAATAAAAATAAATACATTAATAAAAACAATATTAAAAATATTATTGCAGCTTTATAAAAAAGCGTAAAAACTAATTACTTACTAGTTATAAAAGCTTATAAATATAAAAGCTAAATAGGTAATAAGCTAGCAAAAGCTTTTAATAATTATAAAAAGCTATAAGCACTAGTAGCAATACTTTAAAAAAATAAATAAAACTTTTATAATATAAATAAATTATATAGCTTTAAAAAGTATAGTTAACTTACTAGCGTAAAACTTTTTAAAAAAGCTTATTTACTAAATATATAAGCTAGTATAGTTTAATTTTAATATAAAAAATTAATTAAATATATTAAACCTAGCAAATAAACTATTAAAAAAGCTAGATTATATAGCTAAAAAGATCTAGTATAAAAATATAATATTAACATAAAAAAGAAAAGCTTTAACTAATTAATAAGCTACTATAAAAAATATAGCAATTATTAGTAAAAATCTTATTTTTAAAAAAAGTAAAGCATTAGCTTATACTATTAAAGCAGCTTAAAAAGCTTTATTAAACTTATACTTATTAGCTTATTTAATAATAAAAGTATAAATTATAAACTTATAAGCTTATAAAGCACTAGACTTTTGCTATATAATTATAAACAATTTTTAAAAGCAAAAAAGTAAAAAGCACTAATATATATACTTAACTTATATATTATTTACTATATAAATAATAGTAGTAACTTATTTAATAAAAAATACTACTAAAAGCATAAAAACTGCTTTTTTTTTAAAAAAAGCTAAGGCTATTATTTATAATTAATATATTTTATATATTAAAGCTAAAAAATTAGCTTAAAGCAAAATAGCTTTTAAACTAGCAACTTTAATATAGTTTTATAAATTAGTTTATAAACTATAAGCTAAAAACCTTACTTTTATAAAGCTACTAAATTTATACGCTTTAAAGCTAAAATACGTAAAAAGTATTATATTAATAATAAAGATATATTATATTTTAAAAGGTAGCTAATAATTTTAGCTTAAAAAGCTTTAATAAAGCAACTAATATACTAGCACTTTAATAACTTAAAAGCTAAGCATATAAAAAAATAGCTAAATTATTATAGCACAAGTTTTACTAAAAGAATTTAAAGCAAAATGTTTAAAGATATGTTACTAGTTATATATAATATAAAAGCGCTTAAAAACCAAAGCATAAGCTTTATAAAAAGCTTTAGTTATTAGTTTTACTAAAGCAGCCCGTTTAAAAATTAGCTTAAATTTTATTATAAAACTACTTTTATATTAACTTTATTGCTTACTTTTAATATTTATAAACTATATAATATATAGCTTTTATTTGCTATAGCTTTTTTTTACTTTTTAAATATTAAATTAAAGCTGCTTTAATATATACTTAATACTTTTTAAGTAATATTTATATAGCGCTTTAAATAGTAAATAGCTTATAGTAGCATATTAACTATTATTATATATAAACTTAGCTTTTATTAATATTTTAGCTTAGCTATTTAGCTTACTATTATAAAAAGTATAAAAATATTTTTTTAAAGTTTAATATATTTATTTTGTTTAGCTATTAGTTTAAAAGTACTATATAATAAATAGCTGCTAATATATTTTTTATACTTTATAAAACTTTTTTTAAAATCTACTTATAATAAGTTTATTTTTATTACTTATAATCTTTTTTAAAAATTTATATTAGCAGTTTATTTTATAGTATATAATTGCTATAAGCTTAATAGCATTAAGCGTTTTTTATATAAAAATTAATAATACTATTTTTATAAACTAGTTTATAAAAACTAAAATTATATTATAAATATTATTATTTGCTTTTATATATAAAAATAGTTTTATAATAAAATTTAAGCTAATTTTTTAAAAAAGCTATTTTAATAAAAGTAATAATTAAAGCTTTTTATAAAGCTTATACTTTAGCTTTTAAGCTTTTTTATATTAGGCATAGCTAGCAACATATTTTTAAACATTTTACTTTAAGCTTTTTTAAACTTATACTATAATAACTTAATTATTTTATTTTTTTTATATATTTAGCTTTTAAGTTATTATAGTACTAATATATTAATTGCTTTATTAAAGCTTTTTAAGCTAAAATTATTAGCTGCTTTTTAAAATATAATATATTTTTATTATTAATATAATACTTTTTATATATTTTAGCTTTATAGTATATAATTTTTATAAGTTTTATAAAAGTAAAGTTTTTAGCTTATAATTTATAAACTATTTTTTAAAACTATATTAAAGCTACTAGTTAAAAAGCTATTTTACTTTAAGCTAATTTTTTAGCTTTAGCATATAAAATATATTAGTTATAAATAATAGCTTTAGCTTTTTTTAAAAAAAAGCAGTTTATATACTTTTAATAGTAGCTTTTACTAAATAAATTATTATTACTATTTATATAATATATAATATATAAGTTAAGCATATATATTATTACTTTTTACATTTTTACTTTTAAAAATTGCTTATAATTATATAGTAAAAGTTTAGCGCTTTATAAGCTTATAAGTTTATAATTTATACTTTTATTTTTAAATAAGCTAATAAATATAAGTTTAATAAAGCTTTTTAAGCTGCTTTAATAATATAAGCTAATACTTTACTTTTTTTTTTAAACAAGATTTTTGCTAATAACTATTATATTTTTATAGCAACTTGCTAATTAATTAAAGCTTTTTTTTAATATTAATATTATATTTTTATACTAAATCTTTTTAGCTATATAATTTAGCTTTTTTAATAGTTTATTTGCTAGGTTTAATATATTTAATTAATTTTTTATATTATAATTAAACTATACTAGCTTATATATTTAGTAAATAAGCTTTTTTAAAAAGTTTTACGCTAGTAAGTTAACTATACTTTTTAAAGCTATATAATTTATTTATATTATAAAAGTTTTGTTTATTTTTTTAAAGTATTACTACTAGTGCTTATAGCTTTTTATAATTATTTAAAGCTTTTGCTAGCTTATTGCCTATTTAGTTTTTATATTTATAAGCTTTTATAACTAATAAGCAACTAATTTTTACGTTTTTTTATAAAGCTATAATAGTATTTTTAATATTATTTTTATTAATATATTTATTTTTACTTTAATATTTAAGCAGCTATTTTAGTAATAAAAAGTAGTTGCTAATATAAAGGCTTTTTTTACGTTTTTAAATACTTAGTTTACTTTTAAAGTTTACTTAAAAATATAGCTTAGTAAAGTATAGCTTTTTAAAATTATTATAATTAATAAAATAATATTTGTATACTTAGCTATAAACTTTTTATAAAAGTTTATAAACTTTAAAAATATTTATATATTATATATTAAAGTTTATATTTTTTACTTTTAAATAATAATAATTTTTTAAAAATTTATTTTTATTTTTTTAATTATAATAATAAACTTTAAAAACTTTATTTTAGTTTTAAAAAACTTATACTTTAATAGCTTTATAAATAGTTAATACTTTACTAACTATTTATAAACTAATTAAAAGTGCTTTTTTATTTTTTTTATTTTTTTAAAAAAATTATAATATTATTTAAATAAACTATATAAATATAATTTACTAGCGTAGCTAATACTTTATATATATAAGCCTAAAAGGTTATAAAAGTATTAATTAGTTTAAAAAGCATAACTATATATTAAAATGCTTATATTTTATTTAAAAAGCAGTTTTTTACTTATTGCTATATTTAATTTAAATATAATAATAAGCATTTTTAAAGTTTAGCTTTAAAAAAACTTTTACTAACTTAAATTTATTTATTACTTTTAATATAAAAAGTAAAAAATATTTATTTTTATAGTTACTTTATTTAAGCCTTTATAATTAATATAAAGCTTTATAGTTTTTTTTTAATATAAATAAAATAAAAGCTTTTATATTTACTTTTAAATACTATATATAGCTTATTTAAAAGTTTTTTAAAAGTACTTTTTAAATATTTACTATTAAGCTTTTATAGTAAAATAAATTAAACTAAATAATATTTATACTTTTTTTACTAGGTTTATTATATATTATACTTTTTTTAATATTAATAACCTTTTTGCTAATAGCTTAAAGTATATATGCTAAAACGCTTTAAAATATTTAAGTAAATTAATTTTATTTTTAGTACTAAGCTTATTATTAATTTTAAAAAATAATAACTTTTTTAAAAAACTAATACTTATATTTATTAAGTTAGCAATATATGCTTTTTAACTATTAACTACGTTTTTAGTAAACTTTTTAAAATTTATTTTTTAATATTTATTATAAAACTATTAAATAAAAGCTATATTTAATAATATACTTAACTAACTTATTTTTAGCTATAATATTAAAAGCTTTAATGTTTTTTATTTTTTATATATTATATAAAACATTTACTTAAAAGTTCTTTTAATTTTTTAAGCGTTACTTATTTAAAAACTAGCTATATAAGCTACTTAATATTTTATTAGCTTTTTATTTAGTTTTATTAATAAAAATAATAAAATATTTACTTTTTATAAATGTTTTTTTTAAAAGTTTATATATATAATGTTAACTTATGCTTTTATATTTATATTTATAATAACTTATTTTAGCTTTTACTTACTACTTAAAAAAACTATAGCTACTACTTAAAACGGCTTTATAATACTAAACGCTTTATATAACTTTACTAAAGTAAATTAAATATATTAATTTATTTTAGCTTAGCTTTTAACTTTTTATTTTTAAAGTTTAACTAAGTTATTTAAACATTTTATACTTTATTTTTAAGCTATTTTAATAGTTTTTACTTAACTTTGCTTAACTAGCAATTTAATACTAATAGCTTATTTTTAAGCAATACTTAGCTATATAGCTTTTTTTATTATAATAATAATACTTTATAAAGCTATTGCTAATATATACTAATTTACTTTAGTTTTAATTTATTTATTATTTAAATAAGTTATTAGTTTTTTTTAAACTATTTAAGCACTTTTAAGTTAGTTATTAATTTTTTTTACTTTAGTAAGCATTTAGTATATTTTTGCTTTTATAGTAGTTTATACTTTTTGCTAGCATAATACTAAGTACTTTATTATTTTTTAACTTTATAATATATTATTATTATATTATTAAATAATATATACTGCTTTATTAAAACTTTTTTTAGTTTTTTAAAAAGTTTATATTAATAGTTAAAAGCTAGTTAGCTATTATTTTTTAGTAGTATAGCGCTTTTAAGCTTTTATACTAGCACTTACTAATAAATAAAAAATTTAACTTTTTGTTTTTTTACTATTTTATTTTATATAGCTATTTTTAAAAAGTTTGCTTAAATAGCTTTAAGTTAACGTTTTTTGCAAAATAAACTTTTAAAAGTTTTTAAAAGTAGCTTTTTTTTTAAGTTATTATAGTTTAGCATACTTTAATAAGCACGCTAATTTATTTAAATTTTAAACTTAGCTTATATTAAAGCTTAAATAATTTATATTAAATCTTTATAGCTAAGCCTTTATTAATTACTTTTTTTTATAGCTATAATTTAGTTTTTAATTTTTATAATAATAATATTTTACTTTAGCTATTTAAAGTTATATATAAAAGCTTTTATATTATTTTTATATTATGTTTTTTTTTACTTAGCAAGTAGCTAAAATAACTACATATTTTAATTTACTATATTAATAATTTAATTTAAAAAATTATTACTTTAGCTTTTTAAACTTTTATAAAAACTTTTATAATAAAAGCTTTTATTAAATAAGCTACTATATAATAGCAGCTTAAAGTAAAAAAAATAGCTTTTACTTTTTTAACCTTTTTAAAGGTTACTAGCTATTAGCTAATTATTTATTTTATAAGTAGCATATTTTATTTTAAGTTTTTTAGTTTGCTATTAGGTTTTTTTACTTTTTTTATTATATTTATTATTATTTTTTTATTTTTAGCTATTTGCAAATTTAGCTTAACTATTAGCTAGTTTTTTTAATTTTTATTTTTTATTTTTAGTATTAAGTTTATTAAGCTTATTTATATTATTGCTAATTATTTGCCTAGCAGTTATAAACTATACTTACTTTTTAGTTTAAATTTCTTTACTAAATATTATATTATAATTTAAAAATAAAAAAATAAAAAAGTTTAAAAGTTTAAGTAATAAAGTAGTTATAAAGTAATATTACTAGCAATTTTAAAAACTAAGTATATTAAATAACTTTTATTTAGTTAACTAAGTAAATAACTAAGCTAGCTAAAAAAATAAAAAAAGTATAACTAGCTAAATTATAGTTAATAGTTAGCATAGATTTAGCTTATAAATAGTCTGTGCACTTGTAGTGCAGCTAGTAGGTTTTATAAGTAAGTGCCTTGTTATAATTAATATATAACTAAAATAAATATAAGTGTTGCTTAACTATAAAGGTTAAGCAACGCGTACTTATAAACTAATTATATATATATATTAATTAATTTTATATATTTAATATATATACTAGCTACGCTAATCTTAGCACTGTTTTTTACCTTTTACTTTGCTAGATATAGTTAATATAATCTATTAAATGTTTATACCTATATTTATTAATTTAATTAATTTTATAAATATAAAATAAACTTATTAATTTAATAATTATAAGATTATATTTACTACCTTTTTATTAAAAGCTTATAAGAAAAGGTAATAGCTATAATTAAACTTTAAGCAAAGGTTAAAATAAAGCTTTAAAATAAAGAAAATATAAATAAGTATAAACAATACTATACTATATATGTTAATTTTTAATTTTTTACCTTTAAATTTTATTATTAATATAAAATATATATTAGTTTTTATACTAGTTATTTTATTTAACCTTATTATAAAAAGCAGTATAATAATAATTGCTTTATAAACAAGCTAGTAAAATAAAAATGCTAAAAAAACTAAATGTTAAAAATAAGATTATAAAATTTTTAAAAATGCGTAAAGCTAAATACAAGCAAATAAATTTAAAAAAAACCAGCTTATAAAATATAATAAAGTAATTTAATTAAAAAAATTAAAAGCAAGCTTAATTAGTAAATATATATATAAATGCTAAAATTATTTAAAACTAGCAAGTTTTTTAAAAAAGTAGTATAATAAAGTACTTAGCTAAATAATTTATTTTCTAAGCTATTTATTTATAAACTATAAGTTAGCTAAAGCTTTACTAATTATACTTTTTTTAAAAAAAAATTAGCTAGTTTAATTATTTACTTAGTTAATTAAATAAAAGTTATTTAATATATTTAGTTTTTAAAATTGCTAGCAATATTACCTTATATTTAACTTATTATTTAAACTTTTATACTTTTCTTTTATTTTAATAATATATTATATAGCTATTATTATTAAATTTTAAGCTAATTTTTAGCTTTCACTTACTAACCTTTTATTTAATAATATTTATTTTATATATTAATAGTTTAGTTATAGTTTAAGCTATATTATATTTAATAAATGCATTGTTTTTTTCTTTATTTCAAAACTAATAAACTACTGCAAAACATAAATTATACCTAGACGGTCAACGCTAATAATCATTGTGTAAGGCAGTTCTAGGACAGTTACATCTAAAATCAAATCCAAATGGCTCCGAAGTAGCTGGCCCTGATCACTCGATATGACGGTATGTCGCGGTGGCTTCTCCTTGCTGCTACCGCTGGCCTTCCCTGTCTTGCTATTAGTGGCACTTGAGTTACCCTCCATCCCTTGACCGTCCTTGACTAGACGCTCGACGTTCAGGGTCATACCCGGTTGGGTGGGCGTGCCAAGCGTCGCAAATACTGATCGCACATCATCACCTTGGAGGAGGCCGCTGATCACACAAGAATTCTCAATTCGCATGAGATCCCAGAATCGGAGTCTCCTGTCCGAGCCACCCGTGAGGATGTAACTGTAGCGCACGTCGCGCTGCTCTTCCATAGCGCCTGCGCCCACGGACATGGCTCGGACTCCACGGTTCATGTTACGAGCAGTTGGCTCAAGGTTAGTCGCAAAAGAACCCAACATGCTCCCTGACTTGTCGTCATCTACGTCCCAAGCGTTGTATTCTTTCGGTCCGTCTTTGGCTCCCGCTGCCCGATAGATCTCCCGGCATTGTGCCTTCTCCAGATCCCACACAGTGACCTCGTCCAAGCCTGTACCGCCGGCTACACACACCCATTTCCCACGACCCTTGGCGGGGTGTAGACTGAGGCGGTGAATCGCCGACTTGCCTGGTAATCCCCAGCCTTTTAAGCGCATTTTGAATCGAAGATCCCAAAAATCGAGTATGCCATTGGAGGTGCCAAGCAGAAGCCAGTTACGTTTCCGATCGACACAGAAGCATGTCGGAGTCCCATGGTGGACGGGATTTTGCAGCGTGTAGAGAAGGGTCATAGTGCGTAGGTCCATTGCCAGAACTCGAGAGCGGTTTGTCGCAAGGAGCAAAACCGAGTTCAACTCTTGTTTGAAATGCTCACACCAGATAGTATATTCGTCCCCGGGCAGTTGAAATTCCCGGAGCAGGCACAACCGGACATACTTGGTTGTACCATTCGAGACTGCTGTCTCGACCTTTACCAGGTGCACTCGGCCGTCACTAGCGCAACTGACAAACGTATGTGTGTCCTCAATAAAACACAAAGCCACTACCCTCGCACCGACGGCGTGTCGGTGAGTCTGACGGGCGCGGTGCGTCACGTTTCGCTCAAGTCGAGACGAATCCCACACTTTAACGCATCCATCATCACCGCCTGTGATGAAGAATCGGTGGTCGGGAGAAGGCACCACACGATTGATCGCACCATGGTGCTCTGAAAAGGTTGCCACAAGTTTACCGGTTGGCTTCCACGATTCTTCGAGCAGTTGTGTGCACGCCTTGCTAGCTTTCCTCCTCGTCACTGGCGAAACCATAGGACCATATTCAGCGACGTCGATCGGGTAGTTGTCAAAATACATGTTGTCAAGCATCTTGAGGACGTTCGGGTCATTACCCTCGTAGGTGTGGGCGGCGCGCCGCCTGGCGCCCAAACGGCTACTTTCCTGGCTATCCATTCCCAATATCGTCACACGAGCGGCGTCCCCCCCTGCGAAGGGGCCTCTGACTTGCCCAAATGCATTGGCTTCGGTTGTCCCCGTTTCCGCGATCGACCTACCATCGTCTTTCCTGTAAAGCAGGCCAAGAGCGTTCGATTGACTCCGCATTGCTCTTCTCGACGAATAAGGTGAATCAGATGAAGTCGGCTCATCTTGCATCGCGTGTCTACCTTGTGGAACAGTCACCTGTGGAGAAATAGCGGTCGAGGGCAAAGCGCGGGCTCGTGATGGAGATGGCGCTGCGGTCGCTGCAGCTTCGGCCGACGCCGCTCCTCCCTGGCTGGCCAACTCCGATCGACGGCTGTTCGCAGAAGCCCGCTGTTTTCGGCCGACAGTCTCTTCGATTGTCATCGAAGCGTCGAGAAGGGCGTCGGTGATGGTATATGGCCCACTGCCCACCTCGGTCGCCAGTCCTTGCTGCGACTCGTGCTGTCGGAACTGCTCGTCGATACCAGCAGCCTCGTCGAACATGATGGTTTGCATCTTGACATCGACATCCCTTAGATTAATGATGCCATTCAGATCCTTTGCAATATTATCTTGGATGATAAGATCTCGGGCTTTCATCTGACTCAGACGCCAGATGAATTCTCTTAGAACAAGAAGTTTGAACTCGTCCTCACGAGTCATGCCCATATTCCGTAACCTAGTCAACCAATGTTCGTCCTCCTCGTTCCGGCCGGCTTTACTAAGTGATTGTGGCTGGGATTCCAAGATAAACCGAGCGTTCAGTGCCGTAGAACTAGCTGCGAACGGAGATGCCTTCGGCTGGCACACAGCCTTCCAAAACGACCCTTTATCGGCTTTCTGCGCCCATAGAAGGGCTATGTCGAAGACTGGCCTGAGCATGGGCTTCTTCAGGGCGTCTAGAAGTCCCAATACGGAGAAGTTGGGGGTGACGGATGTCTTCAGGTATGCCCTGACCAGTGGGAGAACAATGCATCGGACATCTGCCGGTGACAGTAATTTGACGGCGCTTGAAATATACTCGGCTGCCGACTCTCGAACCCATATGTTGGGATGCATAGTAAATCGACCAGCTACCTCAATCAGTTCCCACGTCTTGGCCTTTGACAGCAAACCAAGCTTAGCAAGTTCAGCTAGGGAATGAAGAGCGGCGTGCACAACGTGCTCTTCGGGGTCGGTAACGGCCTGGACCATGAGCGGAAGACTAAATTCTTCCAGGCTCGTGCTGCCCAGGAAGGCCGAGATGCCTACGATAGTATCAAAAAAGGCGCATTTTAACATCCAGTCTCGGTCGTTCAGGTACGTGTTGAGGTGAGTCAGCAGGATGTCGTTTGACTCGGCGCTACCGAAGAACATGCACAACTCAGGAACCGAGGCGAGGAATGACCGACGAACTGAGGCATCCGTATCTTCGACGAGGGCTTTTGCATGAGCTTCGAACAACTCAACGAGTTCCATTTGCGTGCTGTCGAACAACACGTCGAAAGCCCTGTCAGGACTACTTGCGACCTCTACCTCAGGGTCTGCAGTGGTAATAGATCCTTCTGCCCTAAGAATGGCTGCAAGTTCGAGAAATTTGGACGCTGTTGTAGCTAGGCTCCCAAGACAAGAGGCGTAGGTAGCGCGGACCAATGGATTTGGCTCTCGGCGTTCTTTGCCCATGATGGGTTGCCGCGATGCGCCTGACAAGAATACCTGCATCCGGGGCATGATATATTCCGGGAAGACATGAGCGTTAACCGGCGTTACCACCCTTACCAGAGCTAGAAGCTGAGTGACTGATCTCAGAGCCGCAATAGCCACAATATCAACGTCATCATTTAACAGTATCATCAAGTAGGGCAGGACTCGATCAAGTTTCGCCTCGTCAGTCAGTTTTTCTGAGAAAGCCAATAGCAAGTCACAGGCCCTAATCTTAGAGGCTGCCCGCGCTGTATTTCTCAGCGACCCGGCTATTAGTGTGAGAAATATGAGAGTCCCGTCGTCGCTAAGTGGCTGGGCATCGTTAGACGCGAAATACTCATGGTTCGGTATATTTAATTTCACCGGGAACAACCCAAGCCCCAGTCTTGGGGTGAACCGAGGGAACTGAGCGGCATCTTTCCCGGCCCGGTATCCTAGGAAGTAGGTTATCTTGTCGAAATCATAGAATACGCGATCTATGCGGTCATCGGCCTCGCCGAGGTTGTTAAATGCACCGGTAACCAGAGCCCGACCCGAAGTAGGATCGGTGATTAGCTCCATGTACTGATGAAGGAAGCTGTAAAAATAGTCAGGGAAGATTTTCCCCTTGTAGAATTGCAGGTACTGTTCAGCAGAGTAACGTCTTTCCGGGTCTCGTTGAATCATACTTGACAGCATCTCGCAAAGGCCCTGCTCAGGAATCCTGCTGAGGTGCGAGATGACAGGATCGTATTCACCACGGCGGTATTTGAACATCTGGCTAAGACTAAAGATGGATGTCTCCAGGAACACTTCCGCAATCACGCACCCGGCGCTGAAGATGTCCATCGACCACGTGAGGTTATGCCCTCCTAACTCTTGGGGGTCCTGAATATGCTCAACAAATCGTTCGGGCGCGATGTAGCAGGTTCGCCGACCAGACAAATCGAAGAAGTATGAATAAGTCGCGGGATTGTTATCCGGTAACTTGGTAGGTTTGAAGGAGCCCGTAAAATCCGTAAGGTAAAGCCAGTTCCACGACGTTACCATTACATTCTCAGTCTTGATATCACCGTGGTATACATCACGAGAATGGCAATCGCGTAAAGCGCAGAGCAGCTGGAAAGCTAGCCATTTCTTTTCAATGTCTTCTAGAAACGGTCTCGTGGACATGCGGTCGTATAAGGAACTGTATACAAATTGTCGCAGCAGATAAGCAGTTGTCTGTGTTTCGAAGGCGAAGTCGAAGCCAAGGGCATTAGGCACATGGCGAAGTTTGTCCCGTTCCTCTTCACCATACAGTTAGTACCACCGGTATGTCCCCTATAGGACAGGGAAACACGACGCAAGGGAGCCCACCAAGGATTTTTTCGCCATATTCCTTCAAGGGACAGTCACTGTAGGGCTTTACGGTGACCTTCACGAGAGCAACGCCGTCCCGTTGTCGGGCGCGAATGCTCTTCATAAACCGGGCATTTCCTATAGCTCTTTCATGGACCAGGTCAGAGAGCTCTGGGATATCAATTCCAGCAGAACCGGCGTAGGGTGTGGACAGGGAATAGCTGTTGCCCATTGTAGAAGCCTGGGACGGAGCTATCTAGGCCGTTATTCAATAACCAAAGGACTCATCCTCGCGCTGGCTAGCCTAGGGCGGGTGTCGTTGGCTCTAATATCAAACAAACAGGGCCTGGCAATAGGTCTGACAAACACGTGGCTTGGGGCAGCTTCAAATCCGTAGCCAAAGCTAACGTAGGCCGGCAAGATGACGATGACATGGGTAGAATGGGTTAAAGTACCTAGTCTAGGTACAGCAATAAGCTAGTAAAAGCTTTTAATAATTATAAAAAGTTATAAGTACTAATAGCAGTACTGTTAGATTTAAAAGATTATAAAAAGACTAAAATTAATATAATAATTATATAGTAAAAAGAATATAGCTAAAGTAAAAACTATTATAAAAAAGGTTTTTTTATAAAAGGTTTTTTATTACTTATTTAATATATAATAATAATAATAATATAATAATATATTTTAGCTATATTGCTAAGTTTTAATAATTAAAAGTTTTAAACGCTTATTATTATTATTAAAGTTTAATAAATATAATAATTTAGTTATTATAATAATAAAATTAAAATTTACTTTATATTTTTAAAATATTTTTATATTTAAAATAAAAAGTTTAAAATAAAAGTATACTTTTTTAACTTAAAAAAGTATATTAATTTTATAAACAAGTTTTTTAGCTAAAAAAAGCTAATATAACTTAATATAAGCAAGTTTAATAAAAACGTTAATTAAAAGAATTTTATAATAGCTTTTATATAGCTAGAAATATACTAGTAATAAATAAAAATAAACTTATTATTAATGCTAAAAATAACTATAAATTTATAATTAGCTTATATAATAATATATAATAGTATAGTTACCTATAAAACTTACTAGCTACGCTATTAGTATATAGACTATATATAGCTTAAACCTATGCTAACTATTAGCTATAGTTTAGCTAGTTATACTTTTTTTTTTTAGCTAGCCTAGTTACTTATTTAGTTAATTAAACAAAAGTTATTTAATATACTTAGTTTTTAAAATTGCTAGCAACATTACTTTATAACTATTTTATTACTAAAACGCTTATAGTTTTTTATTTTTTTATTTTTAAGTTATAATATAATGTTTAGTAAAAAGATTTAAATTAAAAACTAGGTACAGTTTATAATTACTAGGCAAATAACTAGCAATAATATAAACAAGCTTAATAAACCTAATATTAAAAATAAGTAATAAAAACTAAAAAAACTAGCTAATAGTTAAGCTAAATTTATAAATAGCTAAAAATAAAAAAGCTATAATAAACGCAAAAAGAAAGCTTAAAAAAAGTAAAAAACTTAATAGTAAGCTAGAATACTTAAAATAAAAAGTATAACTTATTAAAGTAGTTAATTAGCTACTAAGCAATAACTTATAAAAAGGTTAAAAGGTTAAAAAATGCTTTTTTTACTTTAAACTGCTATTATATAAAAGCTTTTATAATAAAGGTTTTTATTATAATAGGTTTTATAAAAGTATAAAAAGCTAAAGTAATAATTTTTTAAATTAAATTATTAATGTAGTAAATTAAACCTTATAGTTGCTTTAGCTACTTACTAAGTAAAAAGGAACTTAATATAAAAATAATATAAAAGCTTTTATATATAATTATAAGCAGCTAAAGTAAAATATTATTACTATAAAAATTAAAAACTAAATTATAGCTATAAAAAAAGTAATTAGCAAAAGCCTAGCTATAAAGATTTAATATAAAGTACTTAAGCTTTAATATAGGCTAAGTTTAAAATTTTAATAAATTAGCATGCTTATTAAAATATGCTAAACTATAATAATTTAAAACAAAGCTACTTTTAAAAACTGTTAAAAGTTTATTTAGTTAAAAGATTTTAACTTAAAGCTGTTTAAGCAAACTTTTTAAAAATAGCTATATAAAATAAAATAGTAAAAAAATAAAAACTTGAAAAAAAATATTTTATAAGCAAGTATTAGTATAAAAGCTTAAAAGCGGTATACTACTAAAAAATAATAACTAACTAGCTTTTAACTATTAGTATAAGCTTTAAAAAAACTAAAAAAGTTTTAATAAAGTAGTGTATATTATTAAATAATATAAAAATAATATATTATAAAGCTAAAAAATAATAAAGTACTTAGTATTATGCTAGCAAAAAGTATAAACTGCTATAAAAGCAAAAATATACTAAATGCTTGCTAAAGTAAAATAGATTAGTAAATAATTTAAAAGTATTTAAATAGCTTAAAAACAATTAATAACTTATTAAAGTAATAAATAAATTAAAATTAAAGCAAATTAATATATACTAAAATAGCTTTATAAAGTGTTACTATTATAGTAAAAAAAGCTATATAGCTAGGTATTGCTTAAAAAATAAGTAGTTAGTATTAAATTACTAGCTAAGCAACGTTAAGTAAAAACTATTTAAATAGCTTAATAGTAAAATATAAAATATTTAAGCAGCTTAGTTAAACTTTAAAAATAAAAAGTTAAAAGCTAAGCTAAAATAAAATAATATATTTAATTTGTTTTAGCAAAGTTTTATAAAACGTTTAGTACTATAA
Organism: Poronia punctata; assembly: GCA_022579005.1. NCBI lineage: Eukaryota > Fungi > Ascomycota > Sordariomycetes > Xylariales > Xylariaceae > Poronia > Poronia punctata. The sequence continues at coordinate 25,765 of MU401754.1, forward strand.
AGCTGTTTTAAATAGTAGCTATAGTTTTTTTAAGCAATAAGCAAAAGCTAAGAAAAGTTATTATAAATATAAATATAAAAGCTTAAATTAATATTATATATAAACGCTTTTTAAAAAAGTTTTTATAAGAAATAAACTTTTTTTTAAATAAAACTAAATAAAAAGCTAATAAAGTACTAAGTAGCTTATATAGCTAGTTTTTAAATAGTTAATGCTTAAAAAATTAAAAAAACTTTTAAGCAAATATTTTATATAATATAAAAAAAGTAAAAAGTATTAAAGCTTTTAATATTATAAGTAAAAATAAGTTAATTAAGTATATTATTAAACATAGCTTTTATTTAATAATTTTATTGTAAATATTAAAAAATAAATTTTAAAAGGTTTATTAAAAGCGTAATTAGTAATTAAGTAGTATACGTTGCTAATTTAATAAGTATAAGTATTAGTTTTTTAAAAAAGTTATTATTTTTTTAAATTAATAAAAAGCTTAATACTAAAATAAAATTAATTTACTTAAGTATTTTAAAGTGTTTTAGTATATATACTTTAAGCTATTAAAAAAAACGTTACTAGTGCTAAAAAAGTATAATATATAATAAACCTAATAAAACAGGTATAAGTGCTATTTAGTTTAATTTATTTTATTATAAAGGCTTAATAGCAAGTGCTTAAAAATTCCTTTTATAAAACTTTTAAATAAGCTATATATAGCACTTAAAAGCAAACGCAAAAGCTTTTATTTTATTTATACTAAAAGAAAATAAAACAATAAAGCTTTATATTAATTATAAAACCTTAAATAAAATAATTATAAAAAATAAGTACTTTTTACTTTTTATATTAAAAGTAATAAATAAGCTAAGGTTAGCAAAAACCTTTTTAAAATTAAACTTTTATAATGCTTATTATTATATTTAAATTAAATATAATAATAGGTAAAAAACTGCTTTTTAAATAAAATATAAGCATTTTAAGTATATAGTTATACTTTTTTAATTAACTAATACTTTTATAACTTTTTAAGCTTATATATATAAAGCAGTAGCTAAGCTAGTAAACTATATTTATATAGTTTATTTAAATAATATTATAGTTTTTTAAAAGAAAAATAAAACAAAAATAAAAAGTATTTTTAATTAGTTTATAAGCAATTAGCAAAATATTAACTATTTATAAAACTATTAAAGTATAAGTTTTTTAAACCTAAAATAAAGTTTTTAAAGTTTATTATTATAATTAAATTTTTTTTTTTAAAAGGTTGCTACTATTTAAAAGTAAAAAGTATTAACTTTAATATATAATATATAAATATTTTTAAAGTTTATAAACTTTTATAAAAAGTTTATAGCTAAGTATATAAACATTACTATGCTAATTATAATAATTTTAAAAGGTTATAGCTTACTAAGCTATATTTTAAATAAACTTTAAAAGTAAATTAAGCGTTTAAAAATATAAAAAAAGCTTTTATATAAATAACTACTTTTTACTACTAAAATAGCTATTTAAATATTAAAATAAATATAAATATGTTAATAAAAGCAATATTAAAAATATTATTATAGCCTTATAAAAAACGTAAAACCTAGTTATTAACTAGTTATAAAAGTTTATAAATATAAAACCTAAATAAGCAACAAGCTAGCAAAAGCTTTTAGCAATTATAAATAGCTATAAGTACTAGTAGCAATACTTTAAAAAACTAAATAAAACTTTTATAATATAAATAAATTATATAGCTTTAAAAAGTATAGTTAACTTACTAGCGCAAAACTTTTTAAAAAAGCTTATTTACTAAATATATAAGCTAGTATAGTTTAATTTTAATATAAAATATTAATTAAATATATTAAACTTAGTAAATAAACTATTAAAAAAGCTAAATTATATAGCTAAAAAGATTTAGTATAAAAATATAATATTAATACTAAAAATAAAACTTTAACTAATTAGTAAACTGCTATAAAAAGTATAGTAGTTATTAATAAAAACTTTATTTAAAAAAAATAAAAAGTAAAGTATTAGCTTATACTATTAAAGTAAATTAAAAAGCTTTATTAAACTTATACTTATTAGCTTATTTAATAATAAAAATATAAATTATAAACTTATAAGCTTATAAAGCGCTAAACTTTTACTATATAATTATAAACAATTTTTAAAAGTAAAAAAGTAAAAAGTATTAATATATATGCTTAACCTATATATTATATACTATATAAATAGTAATAGTAACTTATTTAGCAAAAGCTATTTTTAAAAGTATAAAAACTGCTTTTTTTTAAAAAAAAAGCTAAAGCTATTATTTATAATTAATATGTTTTATATACTAAAGCTAAAAAATTAGCTTAAAGTAAAACAGCTTTTTAATTAGCAGTTTTAATACAGTTTTATAAAATAGTTTATAAACTATAAGCTAAAAACTTTACTTTTATAAAATTTATAAAAATTATATACTATAAAGCTAAAATATATAAAAAGTATTATATTAATAATAAAAATATATTATACTTTAAAAAGTAGTTAATAATTCTAGCTTAAAAAGCTTTAGTAAAGTAACTAATATATTAGCACTATAATAATTTAAAAGCTAAGTATATAAAAAAAATAGCTAAGTTATTATAGTGCAAGTTTTATTAAAAAAGCTTAAAGTAAAATGTTTAAAAATACGTTACTAGCTATATATAATATAAAAACGCTTAAAAGCTAAAGTATAAGCTTTATAAAAAGCTTTAATTATTATTTTTATTAAAGTAGCTTTATTAAAAAATTAGCTTAAATTTTATTATAAGATTGTTTTTATATATAAAAGCAAATAGCAACGTTTAAAATATAATTTTAGTTATTATAAACTAGTTTATAAAAATAATATTATTTATTTTAATATAAAAAACGCTTAACGCTGCTAAGCTTATAATAATTATATATTATAAAGTAAATTGCTAATATAAGTTTTTAAAAAAGATTATAAGTAATAAAAATAAACTTTAAAAAAATATTTTTATACTTTTTATAGTAGTAAGCTAAGTAGCTAAGTTAAAGTATTAGTAAAAGCTAAGTTTGCTTATAATAATAGCTAATATGCTATTATAAACTACTTATTATTTAAAGCGCTATATAAATACTACTTAAAAAGTATTAAGTATATATTAAAGTATATAAGGGTTTAAGTAATAAAGTAGTTGCAAGGTAATGTTTCTAGCAATTCTAAGAACTAGGTATATTAAATAACTTTTGTCTAGTTAGCTAAGTAAGTAATTAAACTAGCAAAAAAGATTAAAAAAAGTATAACTAGTAAAGCCTTAGCTATTAGTTAGCGTAGCTTTAGTTAATAAGTAATTTATATATAAATAATTTAATAAATAAGTTTTTTAGCTAAGTGCCTTATTATACTACCTTTTTTTTAAGTTGCTATTTTTTAACAATTTTAACATTTATAAGTATATTTGCTAATTAAGCCTATTTTTAATTGTTTTAATTAAATTAACTTATTATTTTTTATAAGCTGTCTTTTTATTAACTTATTAGCTTATACCTAGCTTTATATATTTTTAAAAATTTATAAGCTTATTTTAATATTTACTTTTTTTTAGCATTATTATTTTATTAAGCTTTTTGCTTAGTAATAGAAGTTATTAAAAGGTGGCTATAAAAACTATATTTATATAGTAAGATGTAAAAGTAAAAAAAAAAGTCAAAGGTTTTTTTAAATAGGATTTATAATTAAAATCTAATTTATAGAAAGCCCTTAACTTAACTAGGCCTAGCTTGCAAACTTTGTATAGCTATGCTTATTTAAGTTTATTTTATTTATATAATCTTTTTTTAAAAAAAAGGAAGCTGCACTTTATAATAATATTAATTGCAAGTGCTTTTTATTATACCTTATTAAAGTGCTAGGCAACAAAAAAAAGGTTTACTGCTTTTAGTGCTTTTTATAAAGCTAACCTTGTTGCTAAGTTGTTAGTACTTTTGTACATTTTCTTTGCTGTTTTTAGTACTTTTTAACTAAGTTTTTTAAATAATATAACTTACGTTTAAATATTTATTAATTATGCTTATATTTTTATTTTTTTTACTTAATAAAATAATTAAATTTATTTTTATATTAGTTAAAATAGTGCTTAAAAACTACGTTTACTTTATAAATGTTTTTTTTACTATTTAAATATTAGTTTGCTTTTATTAATTTTAAAGCTAAAATAGTTTATTAAAATAAGTTACTATTAGCTTTTTAAAGTTTTAGCATAGCTACTAATATAATAAAATAAATTTAGTAGCTTTTAAATAAGTTTAATTTATAAGCAGCTTTGCTTACTTTTTTTTTATAGTAAAAGGCTTAGCGCGCTATTACGTTAGTTTTTAAAATAATTATTTAAGCAAGTAATATTTTTTATAAAGCTTAAATAAAACTTAGTTACTTTAATAAAACTTTAGCTATTAATGCTTATAATTATATACTTGCTTTATTTTAGCTATAATAAAGTTTATTATAGTATAAGCATTTTATTAAAAAAATTAGCATATATATTTAATTACTTTTAAAGCTAAGTTATTATAAAAAAGCATAATAATTAAATTTAAAAGTTAAAAACTATATAATTATTTATATAGTATTAATTAAATTATAATATTATATACAATATTAAAGTTTTATTATAAAATTATTAACAATTTTACTTAATTACTATTAAGCTTTATAAAGTTATAATACTATATTATAATTTTTACTATTTAGTTTTTTTTTAAAAAAATATTATTGCTTTAAAAATAATATGCTATTATTATTATTAATTTAGCGCTTATTGCTTTTTAAATACTTATTTATAGTTTAAATATAAACTTATAATTTTAGTTAAATATAATTTTGCTTAAAATTTTTTAGTGGCTAATTATTAGTTAATAAAAAAGTATTATTTTTTAATTTTTAGCTATATATTTATTATTTTTTAAAATTAGCAAAGTTTTTTTTAATATTAAGCAAGTAACTATTATTAAAGCGTTAAAGTACGTATAGTAGTACTTATTAATAAGCTACTATAAAGTTTTTTTTATAAGCACTTAAAGTAATTTAATAATAAAATTAATTTTAATTATATATATTAGCAAAAAGTTTTTAAGTTTAATAAGTTATAAATTTTTTATAAGCTTTTATTAGTTTATTTAGTTTATATTATATTTAAAGTAGTACTACATATATTTTTTAACTAACTAAGTTTTTTAAAATATTAAAAAAAGTTATAAATTATATAGTATATGCTTAGCTTTAAAGTAATGCTTATTATTATATATTATTTTTAATACTTTATAGCTTATATTTTTAAAAATATAAAGTTACTTAACTTTATTATAAGTATTATATACTAGTTTTTTTTTAATAGTAAAAAGGTTGCTAAGCTAAAAAAAAAAATTGCTAACGCTTTTATTAGTACTAAAGTTTTTTAAAATAGCTATATATTTAAAGTTTTTTTTATATGCTGCTTTAAATTTGCCTTTTTATTTATTGCTTATAATAGCTTTAGTTTTAAAAATAAAGTAAACTTAGTTTAAAACTACTAGTTTATTTAATTAAACTAACTTATTATTAACTTTTATGTTATATATAGTATAAAGCTTACTTAAAGCGTTTAAAATATAATTAAGTTACTTTAGTAAATAGTATACTTAGTATTTATATTATAAAAAGTAAATAAATAAATTAATAAGCTATTTATTAGCTTTGTTTATAGCTACTATATTTAAAATTGTTTATTTTATAATATTTTTTATTATATTATAGTTTATAAGCACTACTACTTAGCTTTAGTTAAAGTATACTATTATTTATAGTTAATATAAAGCTTAAACTAAATATATAACTTTTAACTTAAAAAAACTATATTTAGTTTTAGTATTTAATAAATAATAATTAAAGTATATAATAAGTTAAACTTTAGTTAATAAAATATTTTTACTAAAGTATTATTTATAATTTAGTAGTAAATAAAATATTATTATTTTAAATCTTTGCTTAACTAAAATATTTATTTAAATAAATAAAGTTTAGTTTAAGTTATAATAATATAAAATAGTTTTTTTGCAAATAATATTTTATATTGCTTTAAACAATGCTAGCTTTGCTAATATAAAGTTATAAAACGTTAACTTATAATAATGCTTTTTTTTTTTAAACTTTTATTTATAACTTTATTTTTTTTATAGCTTTTTATTAAAAAAGCTGTTTTTTATTTTTATAATAGCTTAATTAGCTAGGCGTAATAAAAAATAAATATATATAAAAAGCTACTAGCGTTAATATATTGCTTTAAAGCTTTTAAATTGCATAAAAATGCTAGCTATTTAAAAGCTTTAAGCTAATATTATATAGTTAACATTTTAAGTTTATTAATATAAAAATTAAAAAGCTTAACTAATAAATATTTAATAAAAAATTTATTTAAAAATATTAATATGTTTTTATGCTTAAATAGCTAAAAAATTATTTATAAGTACTTAATATAGTTTTTAAAAGTATTAAAAAAAATTACTATATTATTAATAAAAGCGCGCGCGTACTTTAAATATTTATAAAATAAATTGTTTATATATTTTTAAGCGTATATAAGTAAGTTATAAAATCTTATAAAGGCTATAGTTAACTACTTAATACTTTAAAAGCTAATAATAGTAAATTTTTTTTAATAGTTTAAATACACTTTAAACTAATAAAAAAAACTTATTATATTTACTATTATAATTTAACTTTTTTTTTTAAGCTAGCAATTATATTTACTTAAAGTAATAGTAAATAATTATTAAGCACTATTATATAGTTAAGCGTACGTAAGTTTACTATTACTTATTTTTTAATTATGCTATATATTATTTACTACGCTATAAATATTAAATAAGTAAAAAAACATAGTTTATTAACTTATTTTAAGCGCTTTTGCTTATAAAAAAGGTTATATATTATATTAAGTATTTTTATATTATATTATAATAAAAAATAATAATATAAATTTAACTTTATGTTTTACTATTTTTTTACTAAAAGTATTTTTAATTAATTATTTTTAAGTACTTAAATAATACTTTTATTAACTTAGATTTTAAACGCTTTAATTATTTTTTATAGCTTTTTAGCTTATAAAGCTTGTTTTAAGTAAATATAAATGCTACTAAGCATTATAATTTTAAGTAAGTTTATAAGTTTTTATATACTTAAAATTGCTTAATGCTTTAATACTTTAAGTTTTAAAAGCTTATAATTTTTTAATTTAATAACTTTATTATTTAGCATTTTTGCTTTAATAAGCATTAATATAATAGTAGCTTAAATTATATTTTATACTACTTTAAATAGTAAGTTATTAAATATAAATATATTTAATCTTAGCTAATATAATAAGTTATTAATAGCTAAAACTAAGCTTAAAGTATATAATAAGTTTTATTTAATATTTACTAATATTTGCTTTATACTAGTAATAATTATAAGTAATTAAGCTTATACTATTATATTTATTATTACTTTTATAATTATAGCAATAGTAAAAAGTGCGCTTATAGCTTTTTTTTAAAAAATGTTTATTTGCTTGCTATTTTTTGCTTTGCTTATTTTTTTTAACTTAGTATTTTTTTATATTTATAATAGCTTATTAAATATATTTTAAATTAGTACTATTGCTAATAATTACATATTTATAATAGCGTTTAAAATAAAGTAATATAATGCTATAAAGCAAAATTGCTTATTATTAAGTAATAGCTTATAGCTTATAAGCAAATATATATTTTTACTACTATTAAAAATTATATTTTTATATATTATAACTTTTTAATTATATTTATAGCTATTATATAATATAGTAAAGTTTATACTAAAGTTAAAAGCTAGAAATTAAAGCTTTATTTAACTATAGTTAATAATTTTTTTATATAGTAAATAAAAGTTAGCTTTTAATAAAATTTTTAGTTTTAATTTTTTTTTTATAACTTATTTTTTTTTTATAAACTTAATAAAAACTACTTTTTTTTTAATATTTGCGCTTTAAGTATAAAAAGTAAAAGTTGCCTATTTATTTATATAAACCTTTTAGTTTTTTAATTTTTAAGCTTTGCTTTTATGTTTTTTAACTATATATTTTAGCTTTTAAAAAAATAATTTACTAATTATAATATTACCTATACTAATATTATTATATACTTTATACTTTTTACTTTTTAAGCTAGCTTAAATTTTTATTTATAAATAAGTATAGCTAGATTTAAAGCTATTTAATTTATTATTAATATAAAAAGCTTTAATAATAGTTAGCTTTTTTTAAGTTAAAATAGTTTTAAGTATAGCTTTTATTAGATTTACTAAAACTTTTTTTATTTTTATTAGCTTATTTTTAGTTAATATAAAATAAAAAGCTTTTAAAATGTTTGCTTTATTAGCACTTTTTTATTTAAATTAAAATAGCAATATAGCTTATAGCTTAGCAAATATTATACTAGCTTAAAATATGCTTTTTATATTTTATATAATATTTTGCTTAGCGTCTTTATAAAAAGTTAAGTAGTAAAATAGCTAATTTTAAAAAAGCTACAACTTTTTATAATATTTATATATTTATTAATTTAAATTTACTAATAAAAGCGTTTTTAAGTTTTTAAATAACGTTTAAAAGTAACATTTTTACTAGTGCTATAATATATTTTCCTTTTTTTAAAATAGCGTTTTATATTAGTTATATATATAGTTTATATTTACTATAAAAAAAAAGTTGCTATAATATTTCTAATTACTTTTTAATTTATTTAATTTATAAAATCTTACTAACTTTTTATTAGTATTACTTTTAGCACTAGATTTGTTAGCAAAATATATTTAATTATTACGCTTTAGTTAAAATTTATTTTAATTAAAGCAGTACTTATTATAGTTTTTATTTTAATAACTTTTGCTATAATTATTAGCTTTTTTACTTTTTTAATTATTATGCTAATTATTTTATTAGTTGTTTTTTTTTTTAAGGTTATAGCTTTTAAAATTTTTAAAAAACTAGTTATTTTAATTACTAAAATAATTTTAGTTATTAAAATACTTTTTTTTATTTTTATTCTTTTAATATTTTTATAAATCCTATTAACAATTATTATAAAGCTTATTTTTTAGTATTTGCTACTTTTAGTTTTTTTTAATTAAACGTTAAAAAATTCTTTTTTTTTTTAATATAAAAATATTACAACTTTGCTTTTTATTTTAAGCGTTTATAATAATCTTTAATTTTTTTAAAGTATTTTTATAGTATTTTTTTAGTTTTTAGTAAATAAACAATGTTTATAATTATTTTTTTTATTATATTATAAATATTTTTAGAAATATTTTACTAATTAATATTAGTATATATAAGCAATTATGCTCTTTTAATATATTATATTTTTTTTTAAATAAATTTAAGTAATGCCTTACAATTTTTAGCTATGTTTTTAAAACTAAAAATGCCTATTTAAAATAAATAAAAAGCTTAACTTAACTTTATTTAAAAACAATTTTTAAAAGCTTTTATAAAAACTATAAAATTATTTTTATATATATTAACTTAGTTATAAGTAGTAAGTTTGTTTTTTTACTAACTTAGTATAAGACTGCTTAATAGCTAATTTTATAGTGCTAGTACTTACTTTAAATTAAAAACGCAAGTTAGCTTATACTTTATAAAAGTACTAATATAATTAATAAATATATAAACATTAGTATATATTATATTTTTGCTATTAGCAACGCGTTTTTATTTTTTAAAATCTAGCTATTTTAAATTAAACGTTTTAATATTATCTTTTTTTAGCTTATTTACTTTGCTAGTAATAAAAGTTAAGCTAGGTATTTTGCTTTAATTAAAATTTTAATAATTATTTTAGCTTTTGCTTTTTTTAAGTTTATAGTTATAAAAATAATTTTAATTTTTGCTTTAATATTTATTGTTATTTAAATTAAAATTTAAGTTTAAAAGATTAAAGTTGCCTTTTTGTTAGCTACGTATTTTATTAGCTAAAAAATCTTATAATTTTAAAAATTTTGCTAAGTTATTTTAGCTATTTATTTAGTTAGCTAGTTTAAAGTTTTTTTATAAGCTTTTTAGTTAAATATTATAGCTAAGTTAATATTTTCTTTTATGCTTATTTTATTTTTTTAATAGTTAAAAAAAGCATTTAACATTACTAAGTTTTTTTAAAAATTTTTATTTAATGCTTATATAAAAGTATAAATTTTATTAAAGTTTTAATTAATAGCAATAATTTGCTAAGCAACAATACTTATATTTTTTTTTATATTAGTAATGTTTTTTTTTATTTTAGCGTAATTTTTTTTAATAATATTTAAAGCTTTGCTATATTGTTTTACTTTTTTTATAAAGTACTTTATGCTTTTTTTATTATTGCTAATTTTTTTTAGCGCTTTTATTTTTACTTTATTAAAAAAAGGCTTAAAGTTAAGTATATATAATATATTATAGTTTAGTAAAGTGTTTTGTCTTTATAAACCGTTTATATTTACGTTTTTAGCTAAGCTTATACTAGTGCTAGGTTTTGCTTTTTTAAACACTACTTATATTAAAAATATAAATTTAAATTATATGCTTATGCTTAAAAAAAAGTATAAGTTTAATTAGCTTTTACTAAAGTTTAGGCTATATAATAGCCTTTTTTTAAGCATTATTATAATATATTTTAGCTTATATACTACGTAAAAGTAAAAATAAATAATAAAAAAGTATTAAAATATAAAAAAGTAAAATTATAAGGTTTATATTTTATGTTTTAACTAGGCCTACTAAAACTTTAGCATAGCTATAACTAAAAGTAAAGTAATAACGCTTACTAAAACTTTGGCGTTGTTTTTAATTAAAAAAAAAATGTTATAATATTTATTAAAACTTTAATATTATAAGACTAACTTGCAACGTTTTTTATAAAAATATAAAAAAGTTATATTAAGTTTTTTTTAATATTGCTACTTATTAATAACTTTAATAAAAAGTATATAATAAAAAAAGTAAAGTAACTTACTTTAGTATACTAGTTTAACTTAAGCAGTTATAAGCTAATTATAATAATTACTTATAAGCGCTTAAAATAAAAAATAGTTTTAACTTTAAAATACTTGCAGTAAAAAATAAAAGTTAATAGTTTAGTTTAGTTTATAATAATAAATAAAGCGTATAAGGCACTAATTTAATAAAAGTTATTAAAAGGTAGCTATAAAAATTATATTTATATAGTAAAATATAAAAGTAAAAAAAAAAGTTAAAAGTTTTTTTAAATAAGATTTGCAATTAAAATCTAATTTATAAAAAGCCCTTAACTTAACTAGGCCTAGCTTATAAACTTTATATAGCTATGCCTATTTAAGTTTATTTTATTTATATAATCCTTTATAGAAGAAGGGGAGGCTGCACCTTGCAATAACGTTAATTGCAAGTGCCTCTTATTGTGCCTTATTACTTAGCAACTGTTATTATACTGCTTTTAAAGCTTTTTTATTTTAAGTTTATATATTAGCATACTTTTAATTTTAAAATAAGTTAATTATTTTTAAACTATAAAATTTTTAATTTTAATTATAATCTTGCTTAGCTAAATAATAATAAGCTAAAAATTATAACAATACTTAGTAAAAAGCCTTATTAGTACTATATTTTTAATATATATTTAAATTTTTATATTTACTATTTTTACTACTTTAATAATATTAACTACGCTTTTTATAAAAAAAACTATTAAAGTTATTATACTATATATTTATTGCTTTTTTGCTTATTAGTTTGCTTAAATATTTTTTTTTTTAAATATCTTTTGCTTTAGTTAATATAGCTTAATAAATTATATAGTATACTACCTATTTTTGCACTAAAACTAAAAATGCCTAGCAAAACTATTAAGCTACTATTATTAAAGCTAAAAATAAAAACAAAAATAAAAACGTAAGTATAAACGCTACCTTATTAAATAATATTTTTATTATTATAAGTTAACATATATTTTGCTTATTTAAAGTAAGCTTAGCCTTTTAGCAAGCAGTTGTTTTTAAAAAGAAGCTAGTTATATTAATAAGAAAAAAAGAAAAACGCCGTACTAGGTTTGTAGCCTTGCCGCTTGTTCGCTAGTATATTTACTAATGCTTAGCAGATTTATATTAACAAAAAAAAGCTTTTACTTAATAACTTTAATACTATTATATATAAAGCCTAGTTTTTTATTTTTTTTAAAGTACTAAAATAGCCTTTTAAGCAATCTAAATGCTTATTTGCGCTAATTATGCATACTTATTTTAAAAGCTACTAATGAAAAGCTAAACTTTAAAAAAGCTTATAAAAATAAAATATTAAAGCATTTTTTAATATTAGCAAAGCTTATTAAAAAATATTTGCTTATAATATAGTTTTTACTATTATTACTAGCTTTATTTATAATATTTATTAAACTATATTGCCTATTTTTAGCTATAGCTATTTTAATAGCATAATATATTATTTGCTTTTTTAGCTACTTTTTAGCTTTTACTTATTAACTTTTTATTTAATAATAATGCTTTTTATATTAATAGTTTAAATATATTTTAAGTTATAATAAGTTTATTAAAGTATAAGTTTTTATTTTTTATAATATTATAGCTTAGTTTAGCTTACTTAGCAATAGCTTACTATTTTTTTATTAACTAAATATATACTTTATAATTTAATATTTATTATATTAATTATAACTACTTTATTTATTATTTTACTTAGTATAAACTTTTTTAAAAAGATTTTTATATTAGTTTAATAAATAGCTTATATTTACTAAGTATTTAGCTAGCTTTTAAATATTATATTTTACTAGCTAGCTTTTTTATTTTATTAAGTATTTTTATTTACTTTAGTTTTTTTAATATTAAATAATATTTTTTACTACTTATTTTCTTTACTTATTTTTTAACTTAAATAGTGCTATTTTGCTAGCATTTTTTAGCTAGTTTATTTATAGCTTAAGCAATAATATAAAAAATATATTATAAACTTAAAAATAAATTTTTAGTAATTAAATTTAATATATTTAAGTTTTTATTTTTTTAACAACTTTAACTTAAATATATATAAAAGCTAGTTTTTTTTTATACTTAAACTTAAAATATACTATTAATAGCTTTATTATATTACTTATTTAAAACTTTTTTAGTATATAATATTTATTATAATACTTTTATATTAACTTAATTAGTTACTTTTAATGCTTATAAACTATATAGTATATAGCTTTTATTTACTATAGCTTTTTTTTTACTTTTTAAATATTAAATTAAAGCTGTTTTAATA